>JAXIUT010000009.1:460511-476389 GCA_035586675.1 Eurytoma californica | reverse complement strand
GACAGGTCTCGAATGATCACGGAACGAACAATAATTATTAATTTATTTATTAAAACGCTTACGTTTCGACACTGGAAATGTCTTCATCATTTTTTCCAAAGCTCTGATGAAGACACTTCTTCTAGTGTCAAAACGTAAGCGTTTTAATAAATAAATTAATAATTATTGTTTGTTCCGTGATCATTCGAGACCTGTCTTCTCCAAAATCAGAATTAAATAACTATTTTTGTGGTAAAGGTGGGGACGTGCGTACTTGATATTTTATTTAAATTAATTTCACAATATCGAGGGAATAGTTACTAGTAAAATTTTAATTATGTATAAAATTAAAGATTGCTTCGATAAATTAATCAAATCTTTCTCTATAATATACAATAATTAATTTTCTATATTATAATATTTCAACAGTAAAAAGTTGATAAATAAAAACTAAGAGAAATAAATTAGAGAGAAGGATTGAATAACTAAAACGTTCCATCAAGTTGCACGTGTACTACGATAAAATAAATCATTGTATAAAACCAGACATAAGATAACTAACCGAGGTACATACAACTACAAATTGCTACAAAATTAGTGTTTTAGAAACGAGCGAATGTGCAGGATCGATTGGCAAATCGTAAAATTACTGCACATACCTAATTCGTAATAACAGCGCAAGGAAAAATTATGCTGGCTGCGCATTTCAATTTCCTCGTTACATAATCTAATGAAACAAACCGACGGCGATTTACGAGGTTTACTTAATGAATCGAGACAAGATAAACCCTGCCACCCTTTCGACGAATTTCACCCTTTTCTTATCAGCAAATCGCGTGCCATCAATATATGTCAATTTTACACTTGCGATCTCTAAACGTACAAAAGAACAGAAAAAAGTTCCACTTTTTCACACTATCGAAGCAGTTAAGAGCGAATCGCTGCCATGGACACGAATAAAGGACTGCGCCTTTAACGCGAGCGCGAAAACAAAGACGCGCGGTGTCCTTTTACGCCGAGAAAGGGGTAGCGCGTCCCGCAGGCTTTCCGGCGACACCGACGTACACATACATCCCGGGCCGCTGGGGGGCCGCCGGCTTCCGGCCGCGAGTCAACCGCGCGCGGAGACGAGAGTCCCCCGCGCGCCCGGCAAAGAGAGTCCGCGTCGCTCCGGCGTCCACCTTGCACGCGAGGCGGCTCACAACGGCTCGATGATTTCCGACGGTAATGACATATTTGCGACAATAATGTTCTGTGTAAACGAGGGTATTACGTAATGACGAGACGCGCGCTGCTCTTACATGCTCCGGCCTCTCCGTCGTTTTTTCTTTTTAACGCGGACGACAATGAATCGGCCACCGCCGTATCTTTATGTTTTTCTTACCTCTAGCGGCTGATTTTTGTCGCGAAGATCTTTAATTTCTGGGAAAGGGTCGAGCGGGGGAGAGGCTCTTGATTGTCGCGTGCGAGTAATTGCGAGCACGCGTGAGATGCCGATTGAGTTTAGCGATTAAAGTGCGAGCGAGGGGGGGAGGATATCTATTCTTTGAAATCTTTATTTGAAGAAGTCGCTGAGAGTTTTTAGCGAGGCTTTCAAGAAACTCAATTATCGCTGGCTTTTTAATTTAGCTTCCTTTGAGTTGTTGCCTTCACCGCGTGGACTTGAGTTTACCTTGAGTCGGGTTTATTATTAATCACGCTATTGACGATGCTTAAGATTTCAATGATTATAGAAATCGCAATCAACAAACGACCTTTTGGAATAAAGAAATCTATTTAATCAATAATTATCGATTTATACACGCATATTTTTATTACTCATAATACAAGAAGTTATTGATTTATTTATAATTATCCTCGCATTTAGTATCGCAGGCCACTTAATCGACGATCGCTCATTTTCCTTTGAAAATAAATCCACAGCTCGCATACAGTGTTTCTCTGATTGCATTCTACTCGTACACGACAAGCTGCAATGAGCTTTGCAACACGACATCGCGTTTTCCTCTTGTTTCATTTTTTTTTTTTTTTTTTTTTTTAAAGGAACTCGTTACTCAACGCTCGCGCGCACGAAGACGCCTCGCTTACACAGAGAAGAGAAAAAAGGTGAAATTCGAGTAAAACGCGCACGGCGACGGAGACGAAAAAAAAAAGACGAATGTCACGCTCGGTACACGCGGTGGCGTGTAAGTTTTCGTATCCTGGCGACGATGCGACGGCGGAGGCGGGGGAGGAGGAGGCACTCATGGTCGCAGGAAACAGCGCATCATCGTAATAACCGTCATCAAAACGGCGGCCACTTAGAAGCGGGTCGGAGCCGGCCGCGCGCTTGTGTCGCGGGAGGCAGGGATTTGTCGTTTCGGAAAATCATCGTAAAAACACGCGCAATTATACCCATTAAGGCCGGCGTACTCGCCGATGTCGCTCCGCCGAAGCCGCGCTTTATCGGGCGAACGTCCACCCGGGCGACCTTTTCTTTCGGTTTTTCCCGACTGCTTCCTTTTTTTCGACCAACTTTTTAGCAACTTTTAAAGCGTGAGAAAGCCTTCCTGCTCGCGTGCATTGCTCATTGTTTTTTCTCTCGTTAAAGAAACAGGATACAGAAATCAAATTGTCCTCTCTTTCTCTTTCGTGCGGTCGCAACGAATCGTCGATTAGAAAATCGTCGTTATGAAATGCTTAATTGACGGTGCAGCTTCGACGGGCGAGCGCAATCGCTAATCTGGATTTATCTAATTGAGGGCAATTAAGCTTGTTACGATACACGACGACACTGCGCAGCGCCGTAACGAGGCTGCAGTGGAAAAATAGAATTTTCGAATTCTCTCGAAAGCACGACGGCAGGAGTCACGCATAAACATCCAGATAAATTGGTCTAATTTGTCATTCAAAAGAAAACGCCACGGCTGCTCGCTGCGCGTACGCACAATCGCGCGCCGCTTAATAGGCCTTGCTCACGCGAAATCCCGAAACCACTCGGTAACGAGCGCGACATTAAACTGTCCGCGATATCCGTCGCGCATTTCGCAACGAGCCCCGCAACGCATTATGATTCGCGAAAACGAATCCGAGCCGCGGCCGGCGCTTTTGAATGGAAAAAAATTGAGAGGGAGAGGAGTGGGGAAATAAAAAAGAAGAGCGAGAAATTGCGCGGCGCGCATTCAGGAAACGGCGCATTCTATTGTGCCTTTGTCATAGTTAAACTGTCAGGCCAATCTCGCCGCGCGATTTAGCCCCGCGTGCGTGCCCGCGCGTATACACACACGGAGAGAGCGACGAGTTCCCGATGCGTCGCGTTTTTTGAATCGCGCGCTTTTCCGCCCCCCGGGCTCTGAATTACCGCGCCGACGAGTCGTTACGCAGGCTTTTCTCTGTCGCGCTGCGACTCTTTTTTTTACGTCGAAGTGGGAGGAAGCGGCGGGTTTCGAGCCGTTAGGCCGCCGGCTTTTACTTTGTCACGGGGCTCGAATTAGCGTTGACGAGCTGCTTCGCGTTGCTGCAGATTGTATTTGTGTTGCGACGTTTATTGTTACGAGTGACGCTGAAACATACTGTAAAACAGTAGTTTATAATATGATATTTGTGAGTGAAAAATTTTTTTTTTTCTAAAAATGTATACATCGTTATTCAAATCTAGAAGTATACATTTTATCACGTTTCTTCAATAAAAAATTGAATTTTATTGTTTTGATTCGTGAATCACGCAATTTATGTCTGTATCGTAAAAAAATTTTATATTATCCTCTACAATTAAGCATAATTGCAGCATTAAGAAAAAGTTTTGCGTGTCTATATTTTTTGTTTTTCTACTTTTTATACCGATCACTTTTCGTTTTTCTATACACTACTCCACTTCATAATATCTTGTTGCAATGTGTAAATAACAGACCTAGTCCGGAAGTTAAAACATTGTATACGTGTAATTGCACAATAAGTTATCAGTTATCAGAAAATTTCTACGCGTCTTACGCAAGCGGACATGCTCGAAAAACAAATTCCAAAGGCCGATAATCTCCCGCGATAAAAGTAGAGCGAGCGCATAAAAAGCGACTCGCTCGCGTTTCACTTATTTTCCCTATAAACGACCAATGGTCCTCGACGTCCCGTTATAATCGTCGCGTAACCGCCTCTCATCGATCGCCATTCGGTCGCGCCGCGCAACCGCCTGCAATCATAAAATCACGCGACGCATAAAACGATTGGCGATCGGCTCGAAATTGCGCTCCCCTGCCCTCGCCGCCATCCCCCGAAAAAAATCACACACATCCGCCTCGTGGAATCGAAAAAAAAAAGAGAAAACAACCCTTTCCAGGCTCTCGCCGAGAGCGAGGCAGCCACGGCAGTAACGACCGGTTAGGTGGATTAGCCGTAATTAAATAAATAATTGGAAAAGAGCGTCCGGAGGCAGGGACGCGGCGCGTCTACGAGAGGCCACGCCCTGGCGAGCTTGCACGTCCGCGCGGCCAATCGTGCGCGCGCTAATCGCGCCGGGCCTATCTGCGCGTCGGGTAATTTGCCTCTCTTTCCACGGTCCCACGTCTCCCGGTCCCGCTCTCCTTTACCTCTTTCATTTCTTTTGCTCACCTCGGCGTATCTTCCACCCCCCCTCACCGGGATCCTCGGGCGCTCTTTTCTATATCGGTTTTTGCTGCCCTAAGGGCGAAGCGCGCGCTTGATAAATCGACTTTCGGTATCGTCCTCGTGTCGCTCGGCCATTAATTTGAAGGAGCTGCTGCTCCCGCCGCCGCCGCGTAATTAATCGTCCCGCGGGCTCCGAGAGCGCGAGAGCCTCGAAAATGCTCCTTTTTTCGTATATAACGCCCGAGCGTCGCGCTCGTTTTTCAAGGGATGGCTTTTTAATGAAACGAGCCCCGGTTCCCTCGTTTTATTGGGCCGATGCCTACGCACGGCCACCGACACCTCGAGTACTTTTTGCGCTTCATTAGTTTTTCTGCTGATGAGAGTGTGTAAGTTTCCTTGTTATATGCTAATTACCGGGTAATCGAGCAAATTCGTGACTTGAAATTCAATTTAATGAAACGATATTTTAAGTGTAATTTAAATCCTCATCTTTGGCGCTCAAAGTGGCGGTTCAAAGTTACGATATCATTTAGAGCAAAATTTCATTCAAAAGAAAAGAACCAAGCCACTTAAAAAATGTTAAGTAATACAAATAATATTTTCTCCGTAGAAATAAAAGCTCAGTAACACTGCTTGAAAATCCAGGGGTTTTACGAAACAATGCGCCGGTCAAAAAGCCGCCCTAACGATCGGGTCGTGCAGGCGCCCAAAGGGGACCGCCGGAAGACTTTCATTCGCGGCACGTAGGGAGGAGAGACGGCCGGCAATTAGCCGAGGCGTTAAAATATTCTATAGTTCTCGGGAAAAGCGCCGCCGCTTAAATACCGGCCGCGATGGCCCACCCGCACTTTTGCACGTGTAAACATCGGCCATGAATAAAACATCGTTATCGCGGACCGTAAGCGAGTGTGCGCGAGCTTAAGTACGCGAGACTCGGGGTAACTCATACCGTCTCTTTTACAAAAAGCTCTACGGATTTGTATAGAAATTATCTATATGCACTGCAAATATCTTTTTAAGTTAAGATTTTGTGATATATAGTTTTATGTTTGTTAAATAATACTGGAATTATTTGCCAAGACAAATTTGACATTTTAAAATCTTAAATTAAATTAAATCGTACCGAATGAAATAAAACAGTGCCCAGAGTACGTTAGTTTAAGTAACATTAAAAAGTTTTTTAAACTCTTTTGATTAAAGCTCCAACACCTATTCTACACTATTCTTGTAGTGGCATTTTTATCGAAAGGTCGAAAAGGTACATAAACACGAAAATAAAGTGAAAGGACATCGAAAAAAAAAACATCTCGGTAACTCATGGCAGCCAATCGAGCCCCAGCACGTACGGGTAATTCGAGAGCTGTAGCATCACGGGCGAGCGGTCGGCTCGATAGCCTGGGCGCCTTGCGCGCAAACCCATCCGAAAATCGCGTGCACGCGTCGTCCATACGAAGGCAGATCCCCTCTGATACCCGGGCGGAGGAGGGGGGCTACGAGACCGAGAGGCGCGATATCCTCGCCCGTACGCGAGCAGATCGTATCTCGGCGGATCTCCCAATGAGATCGCGCACACGAGGGCGCAGACGCGCCGCAGCCTCGCTCGCTCCCTCTCCGTCTCCTCCGCGGGGTGTGAAATCGGCTCGCTGGTGGGGGGCGAAAAGAGAGCCGGCCGAGGGCGCGAAAATTGCGAAAGCGAGGGTGGAAGAATGAGGGGGGGAGTGAGATTGCCGCCATTTTACAGCGGCGCGAATCTGCATAACGATCAGAGACTGTCGTGTTTATCAAAGCTTTTCTCCGAGCATCTGCATAATTTTCTGTCGCGCGGCGCCAGCCAAGAAGCGAGTCCGCCCCTCCCCCGCGCCGGGCGTAAATTGGGAAGAGAGACGCGATCCGACTTTGGAATCTCTCGCTCGCACTCGCGCAACTGCGCTTTACGTGCTCGACTTGTAAAACTTTAACGAGCTGAGCGAGAATAAATTATAGCGCGGGGGCGAGGGGGGCGTTTTTGGCGTTAGCTACTCGCGACGAGGAAAGTAGCCTGTTTTTGCGCGAGCTGCGAGTCTAATGCAACGCCCATAACGCGCTGCGGGTTATGATTTGCACTTTGCTCCGCTCGGCTTTTACGAAGCTCCGGAGGGCTGGATGGACGAGTTTGTGTTTTGCGCGAACATTTTTCCCACTTTTTTTTCAGTTGAGATATAAAGGTTTTCCTGCAGTCCACTTGATTTTTCATAGAAGCGGATGCCAAAGTTATTTTGCAGTAGTGGTTTTCTGGAAGCTTTATAAGGGACATTACTTTAAGCCGACTTCAGGAAATAGTAAGATATTATTGATATTCGAGCTTTATTGTAATTTTAGTGACATTTGATTAAAATAATTAGAATAAATCGCCTGGTCTTAAGGTATTATATGTAAGTCTGAGAGAGAAAACTCATTATTGGGAGAGATGTCTTACAATCTACCTGGTGGTAAATGTAGGTACCTCGAGTGTAGTATTCCACGTAAATGACTCGTATATCGTCAATACCTAAGTAGTAAAACCCATGATATCCACGGTGAGTCTGATTATTTAATAAGACAAAAATAAAGTTGTTATTATTTATTGAAAAACAAATTATATTTTATTCCAACTGCTCTTAAAATACTTTCGATTTCAGCAGTATCATGTGATTATTAAAATTTGCTTATCCAAGCGTACAAGTTCGTCTGTGAGTCGAAAATATGTAGTAAGCTCTGGACCTCGAAAAATTTTAAAACGAAGATAATAGAATGAAAATCTAACTATAATCTATTCCTATTGTTGACTTCAACTAATCGATTCTAAAATTTTTAGTTCACAAAACAAAAAATCGTTTCTTCATACGATTTCGAAATTCTGAATGAATTAAAAATTGATTGCAAAGACCCAAGTGGTTTGCAATTACGTCTAACGAATCCCTCGACTTGTAACACGTTTTACAGTAATTACGATCATATACCCTATAAATCCGCTGGCATGCCGCTCATAAAAACTCGTTCCGCGCGAGTCGCGTAAGGCGACCTCACTTTCTGCGTCAAGCGGCTTGGAGCAAAAACATATCCGATTCCCATCTCTGAATTTTCCACAACTCGGAGGGTGTCAAGTCTTGAAAACTTTTTCCCCGGCGGCGCGCGCGTATCCGATTTCGCGCAAGTGCCCGTAAACTGCAGATAGGCGGCTCGATCGATCATCTCATCTCGGGGCGGCGCGTATAAGCGGCGCGGGGCCGTCAACTCGGTAGCCGGCCGACGCACGCTCGAATTCCCCGTGCGACCGTTGAGGAAGAAAAATATTTAGTGACAGCTTGGAGGGTTATTAGGCCGCTCTTATTAGCCCCGTCAGCATATGGACCGGAGGGGCGGGGGGAGCGATAAGATAAGGATCGCGAATAGACCGCGGAGGGAGAGGGCAGTTTGCTCGACACGAACCGGAGCAGGTCTTGTTTCAAGGGATTAGCCCGATCTCTCGTGCGCAAGCCCATCGGCTAATCTGCCCTCGCCATCTAGCCTCGATGATGGCTTATGCATGTCATCGGACTGGGTTGCTCTCTTCTTTTTTCGGCGACGGCCGAGCGATTTAGATTTACTAGCAATTGGTGCTGGCGAGACGCGTTTGGGTTTTTCTTGCTGAGTGTGATGCTATTCCGGGATGAAAAATAAAATAAACATGTGATAATCGCTCGAGTTTTATTAGAATATTAATTAAACGCTTTTATGGAATTAACGTTCAACAGAGCTAAATTGCAGTATTATAGTATCGAGATTTTGATCGTTTGTTTTCAAATTTTTAACAATTTCCGTTTCAAAATACTGTTCGAGAAATAAATGATAAGAAATATTTAAATAAAAAGACATTCTCAAGAATAAAAATAAATGAAAATTCGTAACGTAATCGGCAAAAACTTTGTACCAAAAAATTTGTAACAAAAAATAATATATAGTCTAGAAGAAAATGCATTTCAATTAAAGCAGCAAAAGTACAATTTAGCAACGTATAAAATCGAGACAAAATATGGGGACTTAGCGCGACAAAGAGCGAAACCGAATCGCGCATAATCCACTTAAACCCAATCCGCCTCGATCCCTTTCAAGACGCGCAAAGCGCGCCGCTGCGACCGCACAAGTGCGTCGCTCGGGCGAGGCCGTTTCTGCGCGACCGATCGCGGCCTGTACACGTACGCAGTTTCGTCAGCCGGCCGTTCCGCGCTAGATGATCGCGCGTATATCTCGCTTAAAAGTCGTATCGCGTTACAGCCGGCCCCGGCCGGTGCATTAGCGAGCCGCGCGGTCGATTTGCATATGCGCGAGATAGATCGGCTCGATATTAATCGCGACTAACAGTCTCGTTTTGCCCGATACTCCCGCGCGATAACGGCTCCAGCCGTAATGGATGGCTCTTTTCGGCTCTTATTGTGTACTTTGCTTGTCGCTTATGGTGATTTCGAGATGGGGTTTCAAATGTTTTTTTTTGCAGTGTGAGACACAAGTGCAGGTGTCATGGTTTAATAGTGAAAAATTATTTAAGAATTTTTAGACAGTAGTTGTAAATTTTTAATAGACTAGTGTCGTGTAAATCTGAAAAAAAATTTACCTCACATAATTAAGCACATAAATTTCATAAAGTTGTTTGACAAATTTACTCCAGAAAGTGGCAATCTTCGCACTTGCTGTGGATAAGTTATCTACTTATTCTTGAACTTAAACTCTCTACGTTGTAAGTTTTATAAAAAATTTCTTTCCGTGTAGAATTTTTTTAAATTAAACATCAATGTACGTAACAGATGCTAACGAGCTTCATAAACTCAACAAAGGGAACATACAAAAGACTTTAATTTAAAATAAACATAAGAATTAAAGAGATAATAGATTCTCTGTCTCGTTTCGTTGACAGATGTGACAGGCGCGTCACTCGAATGAGAAATTCCGCCCTAAACAGCCGCAAAACGCGCTCACTGTTCCGGCTCACCTGATTTGGGGGCTTGATGAGCCCGCTGACACATTGTTGCGACGAGATGTGACGATTCGCTGTCGCAGCCGGGGAATTGCCGGCTTAATAATTCAAAGCCCCGTTCATGTAATAGAACGACGTCGCCGGACTCGATTTATCACTCGGAAAATGCCGGTGACGCGACTCGCCGCTCCATTATTGCACCCTTTCCCCAGCTCAGCTTTTAGATTAAAAAAAAATTCGATTAAAGTATATTTCATTAAAGATCTACATCGCGTTAAGTTAAAAAAAGTGTAACGATAATCGTCATCTTTTTTTTTTAATGTAATTTCGTAAAAAAGCGTATAAGCTTTCAATCAGTTTTATTAATTTCTTGCTCTGCATCGTATAAATCATCTCGTTAAGATGTAATTTTCCTTTTTTATTATTTAAAATCAATGTCGATTTATTAAAAAATAACTTTCACCTACTTGAATGAATTGAAGTTTTTTTGTCATAATCAAGAAGCAAGAAAGAATTAACTTTATCAAAAAATAAGTAGTGAATCGATTTAACCGCTGCATCGTTTGATTACTCAAAAGTAATATATCGAAATAAAAAAAAAATAAAAAAGGAAGCCTCGAATATCAAGGAGGCAAGGCCTTAAATGGCGAGGAAGCCGCGCGCCGGGCGTAAATCACGGGAACGAGGCGCGCACACTTCATTAGCGCTCGAAACGTTCGCCCTTATAAAGCCGGCGATTTTCGCCTGCGTGCTCATTTTTCAACGTCCCCGCGGCCGCGCGCTCGCGCCCCACTCCCCCACTTAAAAGCCCATCTCGCCGGGGCGCGTCGGCCGAGGCCAGTCGTAAATATTTACACGCTGCAACGCAATTTCCTCGCGCACCTGCATAATAATAATCCGTCGCGTAAAAGCTTCATTCCGAGCGCGCACGCCCGAGAGTGTCGATTTCCTCGCGCCAAGGAAAAAGCGAGAGCCAACGAAAGAAAGGAGAAAAAAAAAAACCCCGAAGAAAAGGCAAAAAGCGAGGTATATAATTTTTTTTGCAAATCCCCGGACGGAAAGTGGGAGCGAACCCCGGAATATAATGCTCCATTCCGTTTGTGAAGGAAAAACCTCGCGTCCGTCTCGCGCGCGTCTTTTATCTCTATCGGGCGCGCGTGCGGGGGTGGGAGAGATAGAGAAGCGGTAACGCGGCGTCGGCGTCAAAAGCAAAGCTCAGAGGCAATCATGAGCTTTCGAATGCAAAACAGGCGCGCGCAGCGCGAGGCAGCTCGCGCACCACTTTTACATTTAAATGTAAACTCGGCAAAGTGCGCGGCCGAGGATCGCGCGCGGATAGAGACGTATAATGTTATGGGCGCGCGGAATACTGCCGCCGGCCCCTCCCACCCCGCGCCTCGCACCCTCCCGTGCGCTAGCGCGAGCGAGCGCGGGAGAGTGAGATTGAATATTTAGACGCGAAATGGAAATATCAAATGTATAAGCTCTTTTTCCTTATATTATACGTGCCCTGGGCGTAAGCGCGCCTGGGGAGAGGAGCTTTTCATTGTGACCTCGGTGTGATGGGGAAAAATGATTTTAAATTTTTGGCTGTCCTTGATTTATTGTTGTGACGCTTACTTAGTATCTAAATAATGAGGTCCTTATTTATTGAATTTCATTTTATTTAGCAATTCGTTAAGTGCATAATATTCGTAACACTTGCCATAATATGCTACATTATGGATACTTATTTATTTTATTATTTGACTAAGAAAAGAAGAACATTGCTGAATGAATAAAAAAATATGTTAAATTAAGTTTATATATTTTTTCGATTGTATTATTATATACAAAATTTTACATTACAAAATTTGCTGTCTACAAAAAAAGTACATTAAGTACGATATAATAAGAATAACTGAAATTTTATCCGCACGCACCTGATCCATAGTTTTTTAGAATGTATCTTTGACTATTTATCAGTGGAAACTTTAGAGAATACAAACGAAGAACGCAAAAAAGCTAAAAGATAAAAAAAGGGGTGTATCGTCACCGCTTATTGCGCAAAGTGCGCGCGTGCATGATTCAGTCTAGTCTGCTCCGCGGGCGCGCTGTAGGATGAAACGTATGCGCGGTCCCGGGGCCGGGAAGAAGGAAGAAACCGAGCGGAGTCCGGGAGACTTTAATATTTCACACCTCAAATGCGCGAGAAATGCAAAGCAGCAGCGGCGGCGGCGACACTCCGGCGGGCGCGCGGATTGGATTTAAAACGCGCGCTAATTCGCCCGACGCCTCTACATTAATAAGGGGAGCAAGTGCGAGCCCCCGGGCCTTTTTAACGCCCCGAGAAAAAGAGGCTCGCCCGGCCAGCCGGCGTTTCGCCATGCAAATTCAGCCCCGCCGACGCGCACGCTCCCGCGAGCTTTAATGCAGACCCGAGAGCTTCGGGGCTTGATAATGTCCAATTATACTCGGGTTCTCGCTGCAAACTCTTTCTTCTTTTGCGCGCTTAGATCTAATTACTTCAAATCGTGACCAATGTTTTTTCTTTCCACTTTAGAAATATAAAGATGTTAAATAAATTTCACGATTTGTAGATTGATGGGTGTTATTCAATTTTTAAATTATTCAATTTTTTTAAAAAGCTTTTCTTGTTAATTTGATAAGTATCTTGGAGTATTTGCATATATGAAAAATAAATTAATTAAATTACACAGTGCGAGAAAGATTTTTAAATCCAAAAGCTCTATTTAAAAAACGTAAAACATAATTATACATACAGTTTATATTTATTTCTTAGCTTAAACAATATATGAAATAGTTAATAGTATCCATTACTTATAAATTCATGCTTATATGCGGCGCCAATCTTTCAGCGTCCTTATTTTACAAGCCATAAAATACATTAACGAAATTTCAGAGCAGAAGAATATCGCATAACACAAATTTCGTCGAAATTATGCTAATGAGCTTAAACTATTTTCGCACTCTTGCCTTTAAATGTGTATATATAAAAGTGAGAGGAAGGGCGAGCTATCCGGCATAAATAAATCATGGCGCGCATTTTTAATGAATAATCAAGAAGGCAAAGTGTGACCTTTTACACAGTCGCGGAGATAATTAAGCAAAATAAGAGACTCAACGAGCCGCTCTGGCGTGTACGCGCACATGCTTTGGGCGCCTCTCCGGGCAAAGGGGATTAACGCGGCCGTGTATAATAGAGCGGCTCGCGCGGCCGTGTGGGTGCAGGCCGGGCCGCATCTAAATTTAAAATCTACTTTGCATAATGCCCGAGGAAGGAGGCGACCGCGCGACGACTGCGACTGCAACGACACGCCGGCCCAGAGCCGCCTAATTGCCCGCTCGTTCGCCGAGAGAGATGCGTACGGGGGAGTCGGAGTACGCGCCGACGCCGACCCCCCCAGTAGAGCGCTTCGACACCCACGGTCGCCATTTTATACGTGGGAGCTGCTGCTCGCGGTCCGAAGCCCGGCTCGCGTTTGCACTCCTTTCCAGTTCGTTCTTGGTCCTTTAAGTCCGCTTTATTCATTTTTGAAAAATTAATTTTTAAGGATTCATTGTTTAACGGGAGGTATTTACTACTCTGAGAAAAGTCTTATCACAAATTATAGTAATATATTTTAATGCACTCACACGATATAGTTATCGGAAAAGTTTACAAATTTTTAGTTGAAATTTAAATCATTTTATTATAATTTTTATTATAGTTTTTACTACGATTCTTTACGGCAATTTGAAATTAAAAGACACTATACTAATAAAGATTTAATGTAAATAAAAGATGGCTCTGTTAAATTGAATTTTTTAATAAGAAATTTTTATAGTAAATTCTAATTTACCGAAAATTTCTTTTGCGGTAGCGCAAAAGAAATTTTATTCGAAAGATCTTTAAAGTTCCACTTTTTCACGTCACGCATGCAAACATGACCAGGAAGAATTCAATAACCGTCGATATAACGGGCGCGTTTTATTCAAGCCGAGCGAAAGTCATGCATATACGCGGTAAACGCCGCGTATGTATAATACGGCCACTTTGCGAGCGGCAGGTACGCGTTGGAAAAAGGCCGTTGATCGACAATTACGCGTCGATTTTCCACTTTCAGCCGCAGGCGCACCTGCGCGAGTGAAAACGACGCCTCTATGAATTTATTAATATTCCCCGCATATAATAACTCAATTTTCGCATTTTTACCCGGCTGCGCGTTCCTTTTCGCGATTGGATTACAATTTTCTCACGCTTAGCCTAATGAGCACCGGCTACGTAACCCGCTAAAACCTCGAAATTTTTCAAATGCTCGGCCGATGGAATTTCAGTCATTCCCGAAGCACTTTGTAGACTAGTTGATAAACGGCGAGGAATGAAAAAGGAAAATCTCCGATAAAACTGTTCGCGAATCGTAAGAATTCATTTTAGCCTTGAAGTAGTGTGATTTACGCGATGTGCATGCGCGCACGAAACTCTCGGAAAACTGTCGGAAGAAAGGTATATAATCAAGTTTGCTTTATGTCCTCGTTATAACAGCGTTGCAACCTGTTTAATTTCGCAACTTACGGCTTCCGCCGACGAAAAAAAGCCGGATCCTAATTAGGCGCATTTTCAGCAGATGATCGCACGCCTGCGCGGCAGACAATACGGCCGCGTCTCCGTTTTTTTTTTCTCCCCTCGCCTCCCGCCCCCTTCGCGTTGCATTTGCGTCGCGGAATGCCGAGCGATTTATGTTCGCTCGCGCAAATAAGCGGCGCGCGGCGCTCGGCATTAAAAATTATTATTGACCTTTTGCGCGAGGTGCGCGCGGCTCCCTGCGCAAGATGTAGGCCGGAATTATTAAATTTATTAGACGGCATTTATCTTTCCGCAGTTCGCTGCGTCCGGCGAGGAGCGAGCGCGGCCCGATGATGATTGTGAAAATGCAGTTATGCGAGGCGGTGCCCCCTTTGGTAATCATTAGGAATTGTGCCGGCTCTTTATAAGCGCACTCGCATTATTATTATCCCCCGGTTTAAAATGCAAATAATATTTCTAGCGATTTTGAAATTGTTGCTGAAGGTTACTTTGTAGCATCTTATGTATTTGATTCCACTTGTACAACGGTATAGTACCATGGAAAAAGATGAAATGTTTTTGAGTATAAATAGATTATTGAAGAATGTGCTCTTGAAAAATGAAAAAAATTCGCTTCGCATGATAAAAGAAATTGATGTAGAATTATCGTACTTATATTAGTACAGGTTTAATCAACTCTTCAGCTTTGTTGTCGAATGATAAACTGATTTCGGATAACATTACAGACATGTTTAAATGTCTTAAGCTTTATCTTCTTCCGAATCCCAATAGAAAATGCCAATAAAGTTATTTTCTAAAGCCACAAACCCAAAAGAAATACAAAAAAAATAAATATTTTGAAGACAGGCCTTAAAATTCTCTACTCTAGATTTTTACTGCGACTTTCATCTGCAATTTGCTGATAAGAAATAAAAGGCTACACGAAAGCCACACCACTAAAAACAAAATAAATGTCTCACGTCGCGCTGTTCTCACAACTCAAAGAGCAGCCGACGAATTTTAAGACCATCGATTATGTTCGTACATTGTGAGCGTCGCAAAAGGGGGGCGTAAGTAAGCGAGCGTCGGTAGCGGCGCGTCGAATCGGTCAATCCGATATCGATCGCGCGTTTCTCATCGGCGCGCTTCCTGAAAAACCGCCGGCGCGCCGTACACGATTTTCCTCTTCCGAATGACCGATCGGCATCCTCGGCCGGGGCGCGTGCCCGTGCCCAATGTACTATTAAATCTGTCCATTGTGCCCGACGACGGGCGTCCATCTCGCGCGCGGGCAAGGACTGGAATGAAAGTCGGAGCCCGGCACGTGGCGCAGCAGCCCCCGGTGCGACGAGCGCGCGAGTAATGCCGATCGTTTCGGGAAACATTGTTCCGGCCGCGCGTGCGTCCGCTTTGGCGGCGCGTGCATTCGTAAATCGGCGATGCCACGTCAAGTGGCTCAGAAAACGGAAATTTATATTCCTATAAAAGAAGGGTGCATGGCATTTTATTTGGGGCGTTGTAGCTGTAGTCCTTTTTTTGCGACTGACTATTTTGTTAAATGGTTTTGAAACTTCTAAGTGATTTTTTTTGCTCAGGATGAAAATTATGACCTCGTATACGAAAAGAAATTTGTTATTCTTAATCCTATTTGTTTTAACTTAATTTTTTTATACGTAGATTTTATATTTTTAATAAAAAGGGAATAAATTCGGATTTTCATTTTTACGTACCCTGGTAGAAAATCCACCATAATAGATGATCGTGTCACTAAATATTGACCATATTTTGTGACCATAATTTCTG
>JAXIUT010000009.1:409760-456624 GCA_035586675.1 Eurytoma californica | reverse complement strand
AACTATTTTCACTGAAACATTAAACTCTTCTAAAGAAAATGGAAAAATTTATCTTAAAAAATGTAGTTGGCTATTACTATTCAAAGCATCGGCAGTAAACGACATAAAGCAAAACTCCATCCCCGAGGTCCATTATCGACTCTGCGTGTACCTCGGAAGTCTGCGCGATTCCCTAACAAATCGCCGAAGACCGCCTCGCCTCGCTTCCATGCACGCGGCCGAATCGCAAAGAAAGCCGTTCCCCAGGGGGGACACTTCTCCCATCGTCCGATTGAAATCCAGAAAAGTTTAAAAGCGTATTTTGACGTTAAAGCGCTACTCTCCTCCCCCGTATCTCTCTCCTATACTCGATACACGCTATTAGAGCCGCATTCCTGATTTATATCTTTGCCTTACGTAAAAAAAATGTACGCAGGGGTAGACGATTTCGTTCGCTTTTTACAAGGAGAGCGGGGATATTGGCCGATATCGCACCGATTGATCGCGTCTTGCTCGGTTGAGCGACGCGTGGCTTATCCGCGTTATGCGAAGTGCAATATATGCGATGCACTTAAGTAGGCGCGTCTTTTTAATGATGCATATGTTTTTCAGATTTTTTTCACGGAAGCAGCAAGATACATCAAACGGTTGCGCATATGTTGTAAAGTGATTTCTTTACAAATGTATAATGCTAAGAGATAAGAAATGCTTACTTTTTTGTGCAATATTTATATTTTATTTAGAGATTAAGCGCGTTTCTCCATTCTCAGATAAAGAATACGCCTCAATTATTTAATTTCCCACTTCGAAGTGTTTTGATAAATTCAGTTAGTAATTTTTGCGCTGAGTCAATTGACCAAAATAGTCTTCTCCGTCGTCTCCTAAGTCTCTTCTTATTATTCACTTAAATACACAATATCATTCTCACAAAGAAACAAAGCACAAAATTCGCAGTTACAGAGACAAATAACAACGACGATATTAAAAATCATTACGTTTTATTTTTAGGAAAAATCAATGGTCTTTATTTACAGTCAAATAATTTTCATTACATCAAGTGCATTCGTAAAAAAAATAAATAATACTCGCTAATAAAGATTCAACGCGCGCATCAATAACCGGTAACAGACGAGGTGCAAGCAGGGAGATCTCGCTCAGTCTCTAATCAGTTCCTAATCTCCCTAAAATGCTGCGCAGGCCTCTAGCCGCGCGGACGCGGCTCAGCATCACACGATTTCGTACTTGGGCGGTGCGTATGGTTCTGGTGAGTCAAAGTGAATTGCGACGTTGCTCGAGAGGAACGACGGCGTCTTCGGTAAGTTTGCGTCTTCCAGCATACCCCGCGGTGACGAGCTCGGGGAGAATGGGTCATAAGCTTCAGCACGATTTATCCACTCCCTGCGCGCTGCCGACACTACCATCCAGAAGTACGAGCTTATTACTGAAAAAGAGGTTTTTTTTTGTTATCGCAATTCTCATTCCTTTTTCGCATTCGACACTATAGGCCAGAAGTAAATGTTTAGCGCTGAAAAAGACGTTTATTTTGTTTTGTTTTAGCTTTTATTGTTGTAATTTTCATCTTTTATTCGATTGATTATAATTTCCATTTCATTGTTTTCTTCGTTATCTTGCAATAATAAGAGAGTGAATTAACGATAGCTGTTATCAATGTTTTTAAACGCGCGATAATTAAATTCAAATATGCATATATAGTTAATTTAAATAAAAAATAGCGTGATTTTTACTTTTGGAATTTAGTGTTTACTAATAAAGGAAAGTGTTATTTACCTAAATACGTGCTACATGCAGGAACGTAGAGAATATCCCAATTTGATTTATTGGTTGGATTGTCATTGTGCATTATTTGCAAGAGCACAGCAATAGTTTGGTCGATTACACTAATCATTTGCATGAACAGCCATGGTGAAAGGTAACTTGGTTTTTTCTGTAAACAAAATTTTCCAAATTAGGTGATCAATCGGTGTTTTTCATCTCGAGGTTGCGTGAAATCTAATAATTTACATAATTTCAAAATTCTCTTTTAACGAGTTCAATAACAATTAACACTTCTACGACTCCGATATCAAAGAGCCTTCCTACGAATGAACGCGAAAGTCATAAAAAATCGATTAAACTAAATCTATAATTGGTTTAACAAAAATTCCGCTAGTAATCAACTGTGTTGTCATCTCTTGCAATAGGTCCTACTACGTCGAATTCTCGCTCATCCGACCGATTTTCTGTTATATCGATGGAAATTTCGATGTTTATGAATGAAGCGGAATTTTCGTATCTTTCAAAAGTGTGCGCGCGCGATCACACGCACGCGACGCGCATACACTTATCGGCGCAGAGGCAGAGTTTACTCACCAAGAGAGAGCCCAAGGCCAAGAGAGCATTAGCGACGAGAGAGAACACAGAGTAGATAATAACACAAACCAACATTGTGCGGGCTGTAAAAAATTTTCCTCGCTTAAAAATTATGTTTTACGTTTGGACGGATATATTAAATAAAAAAAAATGAAGAAAAGAGAGATACTCATTTCGTATTCGTCAGGCGGAATGACATTGACGGACGTACCTGTTTCCACAACTTCCAGGGTCCTCATGACGTACGTCCACTTCAGGCCGAAAAACATCCAGGATTCCAGGGCTAGAATGAAGTCCTCCTCCTCCTTCGTCGAGAAGAAGTTGCTCACCAGCATGTTGATCATTAGGATCGACATCGACTGTAATCACATATTTATCGTGAATTATTTAGCTTTTTTTTCATTGTTTACGAGAATGTAATTCTTCATTTCTCGGCTCCGTTTACGATTATTGTTCTAGACAAGCCGCTCATGTTTTCCTTATATCTATTCGAGAATGAATAAAATTATTTTAAGATTTATTTCTTCTACGTAAAAATAATATTTCAAATAAATTATTTTTATTATTTCAATGGAACTTTTTGTGTATTTAATTTATAATTTTACTCCGCTGTTTAATTTTTTTTTTTCATTTTCATGTAACTCCGAAATTCATTACACAAATTTCTCTTTGTTTATGTTAAAAACAATTATGATTAATTATTGTGCATTCCATTGAAACTTGGATTAATTAAAAACTTAGATTAATTAAAAATCTCCACAATTTATTAAATAATTTATTAACTCGAAATGAATAAAGCATTTATGAAAAAGAAATACTTTTATTTTTTTTAACTTTACACACATTATTATGAGAAAAAAAATGATTTAAAGAAAAGTTGATTTACCATCCCAAAGGTTCCAATAAGTTTGGCTGCCAAAGTTAAACTCATGCAGCATAGCTTCGTCATTTTTTAGCGGCAAATCTAACTTAGTAACTCAACAATCGTATAAACCGTTGCAATCAAAGTCTTTCAAAGTCTTCGAGTCGACGACGCCAATTGCCAAGTCTCAAGCTGAATCGGTCAACCAAGCGTAAAACGTAAATAGTTACGATGACTGCCCGATCCGTTGTTTACTTGCCGCGACCGCGCGGCTCTTACTCGCTCGTCGATCTCGTGTCCTCGTCCGAATACGAAACCCGCACCGCTGCGTCTTTAGCTGTGGCAGTCAACAATACGTATCACCTGAGCTCCAACCAGGGGAGAAAACACCGGCGCGAGAAACTCGCGAAACGCACAGACCGACACCGACTTCGAAGGCGAAAGATTGAAAAAACGAAAAAAATGCAGTGTAGTACGAGTAGGTCGTTCTGCTAAATGAACACGAGTTCGCAAAAATCCATGATCCGGCTGGTGCCCACTGCGGCGAAATCGGAGTCTCGGATGCACAACACCGGCAGGCACATATTACACTCGCTGACACAACGGGTATTCGACTATGCGATGCTCGATCAGCTCGACACGCCGGGTTCTCTCAGTACATCGCGCGCCTCGTGGTCGCTGGATATACTGCGTGCTGCGGCCTGCGGCACTCCTCCGGTGAACGACGCTCAAGCTATAAAAGCTCCGATAGACAAATGACCGAATTTATAATGAGGTGGCGCGACGGTGTCGAATTTTAAAAGGCGCGATCGCGTGTATCGCGGAATCTCGCGCGCTGGGAGTAGGATGAGAGCTGCGCAATTGCGCATGCGCGGCCGCTAATGTGTTTGTCAGTGATCGCAGCAGCCGCCAGCAGCTGTGATACCTCGTGGTGTTTCTTGCGGCGCATGTGATTTTTAGGTTATATTCTGCGCGGTGTGCTCTGTTATTTTTTTGAAGCTGAGGATTGAATAATATACGGTGAATTAATTATAGCGATTGTTTTTGTGCGAAATGGCGATTAAAGATGATATGGACATTTGCTTGAATATAACGGGAGGAGGCGAGGCTCCGAAAAAGAAGGTAAGTAGATAGGTTAAGAAGACGTCACTGTTTATACAGCTTTGATTGCTTGTTTTTGACTTGTTATTGACTCTACGTTTTTTGGTAGTCTTTACAAAATACCAATAAGATAAATATGAGTCAACGAGAGAGGAATGCTAAAGGGAAGAAGCTGCCTTTTCAACAGCGACAAAGTAATACAGTATCGAAAACTCCTGCACTTGATGCTAATAAGCGAATAAAACAAAAATCTTTGGCTACTATTGTAGCGAATAATTTAAAAAAGGCAAATCTATCTAATCAAGTTCCAAAGGCTTCTATATTGAAAAAAGATAATGTTAATTCTTTCAAAAAGAAAGCAGACATTGTGGCAAATGCAGCAAAGAAAAATACAGTAACTGTAACAAATGAAAAGAGAGTAAGTTTCTCCCCAAAGAAAGACGATAGCAAGCCATTAATATCTTTTACTAAACCAACAAAAGAGACTGCTATTAAAACTATTTTGGCTAAAAAACGAAAAAATGACAGCAGTGAACCAAAAAAATCTTTATCAAGCATTTTTAAAACAAACGCATCTGGAGAAACAAATCTTCTAAAAAACAATGTATCTATAAATGAAAAAAATGCTGAAAATATTGTTAATAAAAAACAAAAAACTGATATAGAAGAAAAACCATCTGACCCAGACAAAACAGTATCATTTGAGAATGACAGTAAGCCATTCCAAAAATTTAAAAAGTCAAGAGATAAGTTTGAAAAAAATAAAAATGTTCAACAGAAGAAAGATAATAAAGAAGCACATTCACGTCCTCACCAAGGTGGAAAAATTTCTTCTCTCTTTGGACACAATCCGACAATACCGAATATTGGGCAGAGATTTGTAAAACCAGTGCACGAAAAAGTATTTTCAGTTGAAAAGTTTAGCGATCTAGACATACATGCTTACTCTGTATCAAATTTAGAACAAAATATGAAAATTACAACCATGACGACTGTTCAAAAAAAAGCAATTCCTGTTGTATTATCAGGCAGTGATGTTTTGATAAGGTCACAAACAGGATCTGGAAAGACTTTAAGTTATGCATTACCTATAATTGAAAAATTACAAAGCATAAGGCCTAAATTATCAAGAAACAGTGGTATTAAAGCATTAGTAATTGTTCCTACAAGAGAACTTGCTTTACAAACATATGAATGTTTTTTGAAACTAATAAAAGTAAGTTTCATTTGTAAAAAATGCAATTAATTATTTAATATGCAGAGCTTTTAAATAAAATTTTATGTATATTTTAGCCATTTACTTGGATAGTGCCAGGTTATTTGATAGGTGGAGAAAAAAGAAAAGCAGAAAAAGCTCGATTAAGGAAAGGTTGTTGTGTTTTAGTAGCCACACCTGGGAGGTTACTGGATCATATTAAACATACGCAAGCTCTCAAGCTTGATGATATTCAATATTTTGTATTAGATGAAGCTGACAGGATGCTTGATATGGGATATGAAAAGGACATTTCAGGGTAAATTATTGTCAACTTAAACAAAATAAGAGATAAAATTAAAGTTAATGGAATTTTAATTTTTAATTTCTTTTTAGAATTGTTGCAGCACTCGAGAGTGCTGTTGTCAATGCAGGCTACGATGCTTTACAAATGCTTCGACAACACGTGCAAACAGGTACTGACAATCAAAATAAAAATCAAAAAGAAATCAGCGAAAAAGAAGAAAAAGAAGAAAACGAAGAAAATGAAGATGATAATCAAACTGATGAAGAAAGAAAGGCAATAGCCAGAGAACGGTATAATTCTGACTCGGAGGAGTCATCCGATGAGACTGACGTGAAAAATGCAAAATCCTCTCAAGCACCGATCGTTGAAAAGGATAAGGGTCAGGATAAGAGTTCAGATGCTAAGTCGCGGAAACGGCAGACTCTCCTATTATCCGCAACACTGACCCATGCGGTGGAGAAACTCGCTGGACTGACAATGCACGATCCAGTTTTTGTTGACGCTGCCAAGGATAACGTCGAAGCCGCTGGTGGAAATCTTAGTGAAGTCAACGAGGATTTGGTTGTGCCGGACAGCGTCGTGCAAACCTACATCGTAACTCCGCCTAAGCTAAGGATGGTCACATTGAGCGCATACATTGCTGGCAAATGCCAAGTAAGTATAATTTCTAGAAGGGTAAACAAAAAATATGGCACTAATGATTTTTAAAATTTTTTTAAATAGGCTCATGGAAATCATAAAATTTTGGTTTTTATGGCTACGCAAGATATGGTAGACTATCATACGGACATAATGTCGTCCGTTTTAAATAAGCCAGTGGATGATGAAGACGAGGATTCGGATCCGCTGGTGGACGTTGAATTTTTCAAATTACATGGAAATATGACTCAGAAGGATCGAACGGAAGTTTTCAAAACTTTTAGAAAAGCAAAGAGTGGCGTACTTTTATGTACTGTAAGTAAAAACGTACAAATTTAATTTAATTTTCGTTTTAAGTCATGGAATGTGTATAAATCTAATTATTACAAAAATAATTAAAATGTTTATTTAGTTGAAGTAAAGTAAAGCAAAATAAAAATGTACCAGTTTTTGAAAAGATCAGAACCGTAACGAAACTTTAACCCGTCGCGAGTAAGAAAAAGGTCCAAAAGAGCACGTTAAAAAATGCACAGCCGACCGAAAAGTTAAACAAAAAACGCGACGCAGAGACAAAGCGATGTGCAGTCGGCGCGCGGGAACCGGAGCTGTAAATTAGCCCGCGCGGCTTATTCTTCCAGGGCGAAATTAAATATCCACCGGACCCACGCTGTGCGCGCGGCCTCGCGCAGAAAAAAAATGAAAAAATAAACCGGGAGAGAGAGAAAGGAAGAGAGAGAGAGAAAAGTAAAGGTAAACACGGCCAAGAGCCGAGACAGAAATTACGAAGCGCGCGAGGGTAATTACCATTGCGCGGCTCCTCTTTTGTCGATATCGTTCCGCGAGCTCACGATATTTAAAAGCCTGCGCTTTTCCCCTCTCGAGGTTGCAGTTGGAAATCGTACCCCGAAAGGGGACGGATGAAAAAATCTAGAGCAGTCGGTATCGGCGCAGTTCGCAATCTATAGGCCTTCACCGTTAGGTTTATTGCGGACGGCTATTGTAGAAGAAACCCATTAGAATTTGTTTTCACGAGGTCGAAGTACCATTTATGTGTGTCTATAATCTTCACCCGCTGTTATTGATTAATCACGACGCGTCTTTTATTTAACTCGATAATAAATCCAAAATTAAAAGAAACAATTAGCCTCGACGGCCTGCTTTTTATTTCGCCACACGCTCGGATAAATTGTGGGAAACCGACGTCGTCCCCCGACGAATTGCCTCTCTCGTTAATTGATATACGAGAGAAAAAAAAGAAGCGAGGTATATCTCGGTAAAAATCGGTCCCCCCGGTTGGCTTTGTAATTTAAGAAACTCCGGAGCGCAATTACGAGGTACACCTCTGCCGGCGCTTTAAACAGTTTCTCGTTCATCATTCCGCCTAATGATCGCGCGATCTGTCATCGGCAATAATGATATTATTTGTCCCGATAAAACGCGAGAAAACAAGGGAACGAGAGAGACGGCTCGTTCGGAGGATAAAAAGGCGCGCGAGCGCGCTGCGGCGATCCGTGAGGGAAAAGAAATCGGTTCCCAAGCTTCCATTAGCCGGGAGAGTCGCGTATTGCTTCGTAATGCTCGACGCAAAATGCCGTGATTACGCTCAACTTACGAAAGCTTTATACACCGCGCGCGGAGCTATGTGTGATTGCTCGCCGATCGAATATTTCGACTTTTTTTTAATGGCTCCGATCCTTATCTTTTTTATTACGCATTGTTTTTAATACCTTTAATTTACTCCGGTCGGCTACCTATGTTTTTTTTCGACTGATAGATATCATTAAAAATATCGACAAGTAGATTGTTAAATAATTAATTTGTACCCACTTTTTTTTAAGAAATCAATTTCTTAAACACAATTATTGCGTGTCAGCTGGAGGAAAAAAAAAGATTCTTTAAATTTCACAAAAGGATTAAGCTGACTTGATGACTTTCTCGAGTAGCGTGCACTCGATCGAAATCCAATCGTACACGAGCTCGCTCCCATACTGCGTGGTACGGGAGGTTAGATGCCGTCTTCTTTTTTCGGTTCCTATCATTTTGATTTTTTGTGGCTGCCCCCGCGCACGATGTAATGGCCCGAGAATTCGAGCCGGAGAAACGTGGGAGCAGGAGCCGCATAGTAGCGCTTCGATCCTCTTTCGAGCGTAATTGCGGTTGAAGACGAATCTTTACGCTTATAAAAAAATAAAGGGAAATTGGGTTGTTCAAATACGATAATTCCGTTGTTTGCTTATCGTTACATGCAATGCGCACGATATAAGTGTACACACAGACGTAAAAAAATAAAACTTTGCAACTGGCGCTCCGTAGGTACTTTTTTCTCTCTCTACATCGTCAGCATAAATTTCTTACGCTGCAACGGATTGAAATTATCTTTATTATCAATGATAATCGCAACTTAAAATTCATTATACTTTCATGTTAGAATTATTTTTAAATTTTCATTAATTTAAATCGTAATCGACTCACTTATTCATTCAACGCTGTATCCAACTTACATTTTTATAGTCCAGCAATTTTACCAATCAATTCCCATCGACTCGCATAATCGTCTCGGTCAATAAAAAAAAAACTAAAGAGAAACTCTTCGTCATAATTCCTTCGAAAAATCATACCAATCAAATCGATCGATCGATTCGTCCAGGTGAAAAAGGAGCGCGGTAACGGCACCTTGTTGCATAAAATAAAAAGGAAAGAAACCGGCGGCCCCGTCGATCCGCGCGCAAAAGAAACAAGTGGAGACGCGGGTAGGTAGGCGAATCGGCGCGCGATTGTTCAATGGCATCCCCGCGGTCGAATGATAAAGAGTCGCGCGCGCGCCGCCCACGTTATCGCGCGGGCGCCTGATTATTAATACCGGCGGCGAAAGCGGCCCCGCCGCGACTGATCTATGGCCCGAGTGAGACATTCTGAGCGGCTATTCGTTAGCGATCGCTGGGCCCCCGGCTTAAACGGCCGTTTGCCCCTTCGGTAATCGGGGCCGGTGCGCGGTGGCGACGCGCGAACCGGATTTTCGAGCGCACGCACTGTGTACTCGGTGCGGGCTGCGTTTCGTTTTTTTATTTTTGCACTGGACTTTTCGGCGGACGTCGCGGCGAAATTATTTTGCCGAGAAATTGCGTAATTAATTGCCCGGAGGCACGCATTTTTTCATGAGTTATCGCTTCGATTTTGCGGACTTTAGCACTGTGAGTGAGCTCGCAGGGACGCGCCGCGACTTTCGGTAATTCTTCTGATTTATTGCGACGATTCTGCAAGTTTCGCGCGATAAGGTTTACGTCATTTCGGTTACTTTCATTAAAAGGCGGGTGCTTGAACTAATGATTGTAGAAATGTGTAAGAATTTATGTGATGGGTGTAATCTTTACATAATATTTATTTAGCGATTAAAAATCTTCAAACATTGATGCACGTTAGATATCGTATATAACTCCTTTTTAATGGTAACTTCAAGTCTTATCACCTCTTTGTTATTATTAATGCTTTAAGTAAATGTTTAAGGTTCTTATCAAGCCGAACAAAAATACTCGAAGGAAATTTTTGCTTTAAGCAAATTTAATCACGCTATATATTATCCTTCTTATTAAACTTTACTCCTACGATTCGAAATTCGGTAGACAATTTTTTTTTAATTAACCAACTAACATTTATTAATTCTTATTTCAGAATCACTCCAATTACTAATCGCATACCTACTTTCTCCAACTCTTCAAAAAGAAAACACTCAAGTATCCTCCTCGAAACAAAACTGTATAAAAATCCATCCCCAAAAGAAGGACCGCCGATAGCGATTAATCGCTCATAACGCAGGCAGGAGCCAATATTTGTAGTGCAGTCGATCGTAGCCCGATTCCACGGCTAAAAAACGGGGGGGATCCCCATCGCACGCTCGGGCGGCGGACTAGCCGGCGACGGGTTCGTGAAGGAATTCGCGGGTCGCGCCCCCCACGGGGACGCGCTTCCTCCCCCGTGCGCGGCACTAAATCACCGCGCGGGAATTCGGCCAAACGCCCGCGGCCGCGGGGTTCCGCAGCGGGGCGACGCCGACGACTCGAGGCCGCGGCGGCGCGCACCACAGTGGCCCCGGAGCCGGCGCGGGGGCGAGCGCCTTTTGTAAAGGCATTTTGTAAAGTCGCGGAGTGCCGCGGCTCTTATCGGCGCCACGCCGAGCTCAAAGAAGTTTTGCGCTAAGTCGAGTGGCTGACGCAAAACGTCTACCCGAAGTGCAGTTTTGTGCTTATCGGATTTCTAATTGAGTGTACGTTTTTCAAGTTCGATGTAGTTTATATTTAATTGGAAAATTTATTGCGCGTGTCATTGTTCAGCTTGTTTTCAGGTATGATTACCACCTACCGAGTAGATTTGTGACATATGAATTATGAATTTATCGTTTCTTGGTATAAATTTAAAATTACTATTGACTTTTCCAGTAGTTATAATGACAGTGCGTCGAGGAAAAATGCTTTATTATGAAAAATTTAATACATATCATTTTAAGTGTAGCCTGTAATATCCTTTCTAAAGATTGAGGTCACGAAATCAAGTTTAATTATTTAAATAGAGATATCAAATCAGCAGTAATGGTAGATTATGTAAATTTTTCATGAATATTTCATGTAGTAATTAATTTTAAAAAAGATATTGTATGTATTTTATTTTTACTAATAATTTATAAATATTTCTCTTATTGATTTCAAATTACTTGTGTAAATTATTATACATTCAAAATAATGTTCGACAAAGTTATTAAACTCGCAGTAAAGTGCACTCAAATGTACTATAATATACATACTAAAATTGAATAAGTGAAATTCATCCATATGCACTTATTTAACGTGCATAGTCGTGCACTTATTCGAATAAGTGACCGACTATTCACGTTAAATAAGGGCCTTTGGATGAATTTCACTTATTCAAATTATATGCTGTTTTATCAGTTAATAAAAGATCATTGAGTTTTTAATGCCATTAAAAAAATGTTTGTGGAATTTTGTGCATTATTAATTCAAGATAACAAGCGAAAACAGACTATTTCTTACAGAATTTCCTTTACGTACATTGTACCTAAAAAAAGAAAATCTTGCTAATAAGATACGTCATTACTGCCCTGTACCTACGAAAATTAATACAAAAATCTTGATAGAAATGAATTCTCGAAATTATTAATTTCAGGACGTGGCAGCTCGAGGCTTGGATCTCCCCAGGGTGGATTCAGTGGTGCAGTACACGGGTCCGACGTCGGCGCGCGACTACGTGCACCGTATCGGGCGCACGGCGAGAGCCGGCTCGTCGGGCGCGGCGACGATCTTCCTCACGCCGCCCGAGGTTGAGTTCGTGCGCATGCTCGAGTCGCGGCGCATCCGCATCCGCCAGGAGGACATGGACGAGGTGCTGGCCAAGCTCCTGGGGCCGCTCTCTCCTCACAACTCCGTTCATTCCGCCGCCATAGCCCTGCAGAACGACTTCGAGAACCTCGTGCTCCAGAACAAGAAGTTCTACGCGATGGCCTGCAAAGGTGAGCTCGAGTTCTGCTCGCTGGAGCTCGCGAAGGTTCGCTGTTGACAAGACGATAAGAGGCGGTTGGAAAGTTTTTGCAAGAGGCGCGAAGAAAGTTTTTAACGTTGCTTATCGCGAGTAAATATTTGTCGGATTCGTCGCTAGTAATCGAGTGCACATTGAGTGCAAAAAGTATATTTCCGATGCATATTAGTGGATTAAGTGTCTGCTGCGCTTCCTTGTGAAGTGAAAAATAAAGTTCTTTGAGAACTAGGATTTTATTTATCTTTGAAGGATGGAATTCTCACTTCAGAGGAAGACTAGAAAATGTATCTTCCCACGTTACTGCTAGGTTTAGATTTGAAAAATGTTGAAAAATTTTGGTTATGAAAAAAATTATATTCTCGCATCAATCTTGTTACACTTGCACTGAATAATTCATGCGACCGTTGTTAATGCCTCCTTTAACAATTTGAACGCACATAACAAAAGCGTCGGAACTTCACGCGAAATGGCCGGCTGATAAAGCGGACTAGCGAAGAGTAGCGAAAAGCGATTAGCGCTCCAATTTGTTTCCAATTAGAAACAATCAAACGCAAACTCGCTTGCACGCGCTCAACGAGAGGGAAGCTCGTTCTCGGGCTCGTCTTTCCCTAAGATCGAGCCAATCCAAGCCACCCCGGGGTCTCGTACGCTTCGAATTAAGGACCGAACGCTGCGGCGGCCCGTCCCCCACTTTCGTACACGCTGTCCCGACCCCCCACACCGTATTTACATAGTCTATAGCCGAGGAGGGATGATGATCTTGTTTGCTCCGCCGCGGTTACTCTATTAGGGTTATTGCGGGGAGGAATTTATTTTGCGCAATAATAAATCCATTACGATGCGAGTCGGCTCCCCAATCCGAGCGCCGAGACCCACACCCACTCGTAAATGACTCCCTTATTCTTGTCCTCGAGTGCGTTCGGGCGTTCCGAATTTATTATTCGCTCGTATCTCCTCCCACTTTGCGACTGTCTTTTTCGGGGTGGATTTTTCCTTTCAACGAGCACTGAATTTTTCGGGATTATCATCTCCTTGGCGGGGCTCGCACTTCGAAAATGGAAATGAAGCGACGGCAAGGGTGTCGGTCGATCTTAATTTTTCAAACGCAGATTTTTCTGTAAGTGCCGGACTTTATTACGCGCTAGAAAGGTTTCTAATCTCGATCATCGCTGCAGCAAGATTTTACTGATTAATTACAATGTGAGAATGTGAATTTGAATTTTCATTATTCCTGTGTATATCTTCATCAGCTGGCAGTTACAATGTATCAGGTAATTAGTGCAATTACCAGGTGAAAAAAAGAGTTTCTTAGCAGCGCGGTATGTAGTTTTATTTGAGGAAATAATTAAAGTAATGACTCGAAATGCGGCGCCGCGTGGATTATTATTATACGAAGGGCAGCGCTGAATTTGCGTGTAAAAGTGATCGTTCATTACGCGATGGTAACGCTGGCTAACTGCATGACGTGCATTCCCTCGAATCGCCCGGAGAAAATAATTTCTTTTTGAAATTAAAAATTTCAAGGCATGAATAATGCAGCATTAGCCGCGCAAATTGGACGTAATATCCCTCGCCTCCAGTTAAAAGTTAGACTTTCTCAAAGAAAAACCCCTTCAATACGTATTTTTCTACCAAACGTATAAAAATCCACCAGTAAACTTGAAAACTATTTTCTTACTCCAACTCGCTTTACTTTTCCTTTAGCCCGCTTCAAGATAAGCGCAGATATTCAAGGAACGTGAAAAAGTGTAAACCCTCCATTCACCGCAAAAAATCTTTTTAAAAAAAACCGCCCGCACTCACAAAAGACTATAAAAGACCCCCGAAAAAAATGCTACACCACGACTCGGTCGTGGAATAATAGATCGGCCCTCATAAAACGTAGAGCTTGAAAAAGAGGGTGAGGAGGGGGAGTCGATCGAAGTGCATCATTTAAATCGTAGCGCGAGTCGTCGCGGCCGTAGCTAAAGCGAGCGAGCGCGCGCTTGGCCTCATAAATCTTCGTAAAAGGTTTTCTGCGGAGCGTCGAGGCCAGGGCCCGAGCGCATATAGCTTAGCCACGGTTTTTAGCCGGAGCCGATCGGCGAATTTGACTGACGCTACACAGCTAACCACTTGACCGTTTCCCGCTCGCGCGGCCGCGCCAGTGATTGATGGACCGATTGTGCGAGGGAGGGATGCCCCCCTTCCCTCTCTCTCTCGCTCTCTTCTGTGCTCGTGACTACTCGCGCTTGCGGCACGGATTTTCTCGGGACCCCGTGAAAAATCTGGGGGATTAATTTATCAAGTCATCGATTTCGGATCGATCGCACCGGGTTTGATGGGTTTATTTGATCGTTCGTGGCTTCGACGGGATTTTGGTGGGCGGTAGATTTATTGCTGATTTGAATTTTCTTATAAGTTTAGAGTTTGAAGTTTGTTGTAAATAACTGTGGATTTGAATGAATTAGCTCAGATATATTATTTTTAAATTTCTTTGTTGTTGTTACGAATGAAATTAACAAATTTCAAGATTTATTTCTAAAGAAAATGTATTTTTTTTAAATAAATTCATCATCAACGATGTATCTTATTAAAATGCGCAAAACGCAGTGGAAAAAGTCCCTCAGAATTAAATTATACTTGTCAGTATTTTCACGTTTCACTAACTCGTGAAGCGACGGTGTCATCCAGCAAAATTTTATAGTTCATCGCGAGTGCGATCATCTCCGCTCTCTCCGCGTCTTTTCTCTCTTACGCACCACGATAGAAACGGCGACATCACCGGCTCTTTCAGTGTGACACCCGTGACGCCATTATCCCATTTCTCGTCGGAAACTGCGGCGGCGAGCCTCTCCCCCGCGTGGCTTCGAAATTTATTTAATTCCGCCGCGCGTGCGCGCGCCCTGAGTGGAAATCTCACTAATTCGTAACATTATCACCCCAATGGAGTCGAACGACCCTCGGGCACTTTCTCTCCCGCAGGCCTGCGGCCGTGCTCGAGATTCATGCAGCGGATGTGCGAGTCGCGCAGCCCCCGTCGCGCTCCGCCGACTCTCCCCCGAGCGCACCCTCTTTTCGACGCGGCTAATTCGACGACGCCGCTTTGAATCGATGAAGTGAATGATTAAAACGCCTCGATGATTCGACGATTTATATTGTCGACGCTCGCTCGTGTTTCACGAAATGCCCCAGGAAGTCGAATTTAAGTCGTTATGAATATTTTATCACGAATGGTCAGAAAAATCTATATCTTTTACGTCAGCGACTTGCCTATTTATAGATTTTACTTTCATTAAGTAACGTGCAATAACAGATAAAGTTTAAATTAAAAGCGCGTTTAAAAAGTAAAACAAGTATAAAAATGAGGAAACAAAAAGAAATAAAGGAAAGAAAGAGTTTCGCGAAGAAAGCCCGGGCATCGACTTATAGCGGGGCTCTCGGGGTGGTAGGCGGGGCGGCTAACGGCGCAGCTCGGGCGCCGGGCGAGCAGCCACCGCTGAATGTGGCTTCCGCTAAAACCACTTACGCTTTGTGGCCGCGGAGACTCCCGACAATGCGATACAGGATACAAATACAATAAGACGCAGTTACATCACTTAGGAACAATGCCGCCCCTGGCCGGCGCGCACCCGTCGCTCACGGATTTATGCGTTAAATGGAGAAAAACATCTCCCCCCGCGCGAGCATTAGGAGGAGAGTGCGAAGGCGCCACGCTTTGGCGCGGATCGGGGCTTTTCTCCTCGGGGCCGGAAATGCGCGGAGCGCGACTCGCCGCGGAAGTAGTCGAGGCGCGCGTGTAAGCGCGGCGAAACTTCGCGCGCCCGCTCTTCCCTCTTTATATACTTCTTGAGAGCTCGCCGAGAGTCGCCCCTTCCTTTTGTTGCCAAGTCGGGGCTTTTTCCGAGCCGATCGAGAGATGTTTTCGAGGGTGACTGTTAGACGCTGATTTTGTCGGCGCTTTTCCTATTTCTTAGTTCGAGAGTTTGCGCGATAAAAGGACATTTTTTAAATTCTTTGTATTAAGTAAAAACGCCATTTCCGATTTCTTTCGAGTAAAACACGATAAGCCTCTCAAAAAGTTACTTTCAATGAATCTGCTTCCCCAGTTTATTAAATTTTATTTCTTCTCCTTTATTCACAGTATTTAGCTTATACTTACTCGAATCTAGAAATTAATTTAGTTCAATTAGTTAAAATGATTAATAAAATTTGATCGCTCATCATTAAAAATCTCATACAGCATTTTTCACACCAATCTAACAGAATTAAAAAGAACAAAAGCATAAATCTCAAGGTTACGCCGCGATGTTATTATAAAAAAAAAATGAACGTAGAGATATAAGAACTCCCGCTCGTCCGGCTTATATAATTTAGAAAGCAAACATTAAACGATCGTTAAGCGAGCTCAACGGAGCATCGGTGCGTAAGGCAATTCAGCGGGGCGAATTTTTTCACATAGCGCGCGCGCTGCACGTCGGCAGTCAAGCGCGGCCAAAAAGGAAAACAAACAATGCCCGACATGTTCAGTGTCAATAAGGAAGATGACGGCGCGCAACAGCACGTAATCCCACACGGCTCTTGCGGGCCTCGTAAAGTCGCCCGGGCCCGCTTTCGCACGCGCGCGTGAAAAGTCGCATGCAGGATGCACGCGCACATGTCGCCCGCTCCCAGGGCGTACGTTCGCCCCGGCAACCCCCTCCGTCCGCCCGGCGGCTTAACTTTCTCAGGGCGCGGGCCACTTGACTGCCGGCGCGCGCAGCTAATGGAGCCCGGCGCGATTAACGCGGGGCGGCTTTTCGAGGAGCGCGGTTTATCGAGTGTTATGAGAGCGACACGTGACGCGAAGCGAGTTAGAGAGAGCGAGCTTGTTCCGGTGGTAATGATTCTGGATTGAGAGGCGTGTCCGGGGGATGATGTATGTGCGATTTCGAGTGAATGGGATTTTGGAAATGCGCCGTTTCCAAGGGTTCTGCTTCGTGGAATTTTCGTTGCGCTATTGGTTTGCGGAGAATTAATTGAGGAGGTTGTAATTAATTTAGTTGTTAATTAAGGTCCTTAGGAAATCATTTTAATTAATTCACTTTTGGATTATTTCAGAGAAGGTGAATTTTTATTAAGATTGAGCAGTGTGAATTAGATGGTCAGAAAGTATTTTTTCTTAACTGGATCACTGCGTTTTATTATATGTTTAAGGAATAATTGAAAAATCCAGTTTTTCACATGATCTTACAGAGTTTCCTATTTTCTCATTCTAAACTTGCGGCATAAGTAATTAACAGCTGTGAAACTTCTATACAAACAAGGAAAGATCACGGGTATTCTAAAAAAGTTTCTAATGCACTTTCTCAAAAAAGGCTCATGTGTTTTATTACTTTTTAATGGCTGGTTAGCATTTGAAAAGCGCGTTGAGTAACGTCGATTCAACGTCCGTTAAATTAGCTCCATTGAATTTGCGGAACGTGACGCAACGCGAAAAAGCCGCAACGTTAACTGCTTGCATTAATTAAATCCTCGATCGAATTGCAATCTCTTCGATTCCGCATTAAGAAAAATAATAAGTGAATAGAGAGAAAAGCATCTCGTATACGCTCCCGTGATGAATTAGTTCATTAAAGCCTTCATAGGATTTTAAAGACGGCATTAACATCGCATCCAACATGCAGAAAATTAGGCCTACGCGGGGTCGCGATCGAATCCCCCGAAAATTTTAATTGAAACGTTAACAAATCGTCCGGCGCGCCTTTGTTTCCGCCGGGCGATTTTTCATTAGCCGCGGCGAATGAAAAATGACCGTGTCCGCTTTCTGCTCCGCAGCCTACACCTCCTGGATGCGCTTCTACACGAGCTATCCGCGCGAGATGCGCGAGGTCTTCAATCGCAAGGATCTCCACTTGGGTCATTACGCCAAGAGCTTCGCATTAAGGGACCCGCCGCAAAAAATCGGCGGTGCCGGCAGGGCCATAAGGGAGCGCGAGCAGGCCAGGCCAAAGCACCAGAACAGACTGGCCAACGAGAGGTAGGAGAATCCTTTTATATGTTTCTCCTTTTTTCTATAATTCTTTTTCTTCGGTTTTTAAGCCGTCGGGATTTTTCGGAGGCGTAGCGAGTTTAGGGCCTCGGATGCGCGAAAATGTAATTTGGTAGCGTGCGAACTATTAGTCCGACATTCGATTAGCCCTTAATTATGCGAATCGGAGTTCACATTTTAAAAAAAAAGTTGACTGTACTTGATTCTTTTCAGGAGTAATTGCTTCGGGGTACTCGACGTTGCGACATTTTTGCAAAGTAAATTCTCTCTCGTGTAACGTAAAGTGAGCGATTACGCGCGCGCGCGCATCATCCGCCTCGTTCTTAAATGGAATCGTCACAATGGGCTTTTGTTGTGAAAAGGCTGGAATATTTATGCCTCAATTTTCATAAGCTCCGACGTAATTTTCGTCATTTTGCCGCAGAATCGCTCATATCCGGTCTAAAAATATCGCCGCGAAAACGTTTCAATTGTCTCGCACGCACGGTAACTTTTATTTTTTTTTTTACGATTGCGCACTCGTCGCCCCGAGGTTTTCCCGAAGGAAACCCAATCGGGAGCGTCGCCGGAGATGATGGAAAGGTCGCATGCACCGCCGGGGGAAGGGAAGAAAAATTGCCGGAGCTAAGTATGTTTACATAAACTCGTTCGCAAATAACTCCGTCAATTAGCGGTCGAAACCGCCCATTGTCACGCACGGTGACTCCGAAACGGCGCGCATTACGAAACGGAAAACCGCGAATCGCGCGCGCACAATGGGCCGCCGAGCGAGCGGCCATAGGAGAAAAAAAAAATACGCCGGCCGGCCGTCGGCGTTTATTCATAGGGCTCCTCTGTGTTTGTGCGCGGATCGACGGTCGCTCATTAATGACGGATTCACGCGTGGCTACACCCGCGCGCGCCGCGACAATCACGCGAGCGTCGCTACGTCCACTCGCTTTTGTCGGCGGAAAATTCGTGCCGTATTTAAATAAATGTGGAATTTTAACTTCTAATTAAGGACAGCGACATTTTTGTGTATCTGTTGGTGTGTTCTTTTTCCGACCAGCGACATCGTTTGTGATGATTATGCCGCGGTGTTTAGATCACTTGACGTAGTTTTTGTTTAATAACGAGGAGAATTGTGAACGGTTCAGTGCTTGATTGCCCATTGTTACCTGATTCGTGTTGATTTAACCATTGTTATTCAGTCGTAATGTTGTGATTGATCAAATCATTAAGTTGTTTAATAATTCAAGGAAAGCTATAAACTTGTTTTTATTGTGTGTATTCTCGAGTTCATAATATCTTGTTATTTATTTTTCATACACGTGTTTTCTGGAAATTAAATGATTTTTAAATAAAAAAGATTTTTCCATTATGTTATACGCGCGGAAATGACAAATAGATTTTAATTAAATTCATTAAATATGCTATCGATATTTCCTGAATGACTCTGACATATTCTGTAACCGTAAGCTACATTATACTAATTTAATACGCAAAAAAGAAAAAGTTTAAATGTCTGATAACCCGCTCGAATAAAAAAATAGATTCCATTTTTAGCTATAAATTCTTTTTTCCGAAAAAAAGTAAATAAAGCGAAAGAAAGCTGAGAAAATGTAAAATTTCATCGCGGCAAGACACATAAATACACGTCGGGGCGTCGACATGTAAACGGGTGAGCGAGCCGTCGACTGGGCAGAGTCACGGCTCGGCCGAGCTTGGCAGCGTCAAAAGCGTGTCCGGGGCCGATCCATCCGTCACATCGGCGACGGGACGAACCGACATCATCCAGGGATACAGAGCGAGTGCGCGGGCCGCTCGCTCTTACTCCACTCGTGCACACCTTCTCCTCGCCCACTCTCTCTCTCCTCCCCACCTCCCGGCGACCATTGTTCATAATTATACAATACGGCTATTAAACAGACTGATGCGACCGCCGCTTCCGACCGCCGCGGAGCCGCTCGTCACTTATGCGGATATACGGCGACGCTTGCCGGTCACCTGCCGACGCGCTCGGAACTCACTGATTTCCTCCCCCTCGCGCTCGTCGATGTGCGCGCTTTGTTTTTCTCTCTCCTTCTATTTTTGTTTCGTCCGATGGGGTTGGCGGGGCGGTGGAGTGGCGGTTGAAGAGGTGCTCGAGCGCGGGGTGGCGCGGTTATAATTTGAATTTTTTCCGTCCCGTTGGACTCTCCCCGCTCGCTTTCATGTTGCGCTTTTGCGCTCTCTCCGCGCTGCCGGGTCGTTTGATGGGAATCCTGCTGCTTTGATTGTTCGGCTTAACGAATTTTAAGATCCGCGATTGCTCGCTGTGTACATTCGGTGAGACACGCAACCTTGCGAAATATTCCATGCGCGCGATCAGCGGAGAATCACCAGCAAAGTAAACGACTTCGCCGTTTTATCGCGAAAATAAGATGGAATTGTTTTGACGCGAATCGCTCTTTATTATCCCGAGCACGAGAGAGACTCTCGTTTCGTGTTTGCTCTGCGAATTTCTCGCGGGTAACGCACAAAGCATACACCCACGCTGCGCCGATCGTTGAGAAAAGTCAACAAAACTCCAATGCGCGTCAAGCGGGAAACCGCCCAACGAAGCCGGCGATGATCGAACCTCGACCGTAGGGTCGCGATTTTCCACTCGTCATCGCGCCTCACGGGTGCGCGCGAAAGCGAGAGTTTGAACAAGTGCGCCGGCGAGCGCATACCCATTTTCCCCGCGTGGGCGTGTGCGTGAGCGCGGGCGGGGGGGGGGACGGCGCGGCGCGCACGTACGGCCGAGTGACTTTTAATGGGTGAAAGGCGGGCTGGTGACGGTCCAATGAGTCGAGAGGCCGAGCCGCGCGCGATTACCGTCTCCCCCCTCTCCCGACCGGACGGCGGCCGTGTCGCGCACACCGATCGGGTGTGCGCTGTGCGCGCGGTGCACACACGCACCAGCTGGTCAGCCCCAAGAGGAGACGCGACTAATGGCCGCCGATTGGCTGTACCGCCGAGCCGATCGACAGATTGGCCCTGGATTTTTTTTGTTCTTTATAGCGATTAGATTATTGACGCGATCTTCAGTGATCTACGTTGGAGGACAATGTTTTGTACTCGTTATTTTTAGAGAGCGCGATTAGTGGGAATTGATTAATCGAAAGAATTTTTTCATAAATCTTTAGCGAAATGTATCAAGTTAAAATATAAAATATAAAATTATGTTAACTGTAGGTACAGATGCTGTATCTATGTAAAATCTATTCGTCGTTCCTAACGAAATAAAAACTTTTTTCATATTTCTCGTAGCAAAGATCATGAACAGCTGTTTGCATCGAAAAATAATGCAATGCAATTCTACCGCACGAAGACACTTCATTTTTAATGCACTTTTGTGATTTTTAATGAAATGAAAAATATGTTTGGAAGATTGCTGCAATTTTTCGTAGGAATCTATACATAAAGCGTGCTTTTTTTCGTTGAGGAATACGATTATTTTTGTAACCATTAAATATGATTAGTCATCTTCAGGAAAGCTATTCGAAGTTGAATAAAGCTATACATAACAAATATATAATAAATATAACAAATAAATAAAAAATTTAAGTATTAAATTATTATATAATTCATAACGATTATCACGTTAAGTTACGAGGTAGACTAATTATTCTTCAACTTTAAAGTATAAAATAATTGTAACAAATTAAAAGTACGTTGACTTATTATTATTCAATAATAACTTTAATAACCAAATAAAAGACATTTGATTAAAACGACCATTTTATAATAACTCGTCTCCTAATCACCCTTAACTCCTCGTAAACTTCAATTAACCCAGATCGTGGATTTTAAATTTGTGCGTACGGCGAAGCACAACGATTCAGGGGCACATATGAAAAATAAAGTATAAGCAGCACGCGGCCCGCACCGTTTTCGCGGTGCTTGGCAGGTGGTGGCGCGCGAGGCAGGTGTACGCCGGCCGGCCACTTATAATGTAGGCGCGACGCGTTAATGTAATGTCACGTCGTCGCGAGTAATTTTAGCCGAGAGCTCATTTGTTAAGCCGATGGCTTATCGGCGCGAGCGGATATAAGCGCGTTGAAAGGAGTCACGGTGCCGAGGTGTGCTCGTGCGCTACGACATCGTTCAGATTACGCGATCGAACGATTTTTATTCGGCTTTTTATCTCTCTTTTAACGATTCCCTAGTTAATTCAAAAATCGTGGGATTTTTATTAATTATTTATCTGAATTTCTCTTTTAACGCTTGGATTTTTTTGAGTTAATAGGGGTATAGGCTTTTGGAATCGGGTTTTAATAATGAACGAAGGTGTTTTTTTTCTCTCAAGTGGTGTTATTATCTGTGTATCATTAATATAAATTGAAAAATTGATTAAAAAGTCGGCGTAACTTTATTTTCGTAGAAAATATACTTATCGATGATTAAGAAGTCAAATTTAACGTATTTAGAAATCGTTAATCATCTAATCTCATCGGATGAATTTATTTGAATGATTCTGGAAATGAGGTTTCCAAACAATCGTGTTGAATTAACGCGAGGCTGGAGATCTATGAAAATGACTCTAATTATCTTAGGATAAATGTGGGTAATTTTGAAAAAGACGTTTATGTAAAATTATTGAGAAACGCCAATGCTCACCTCGCATCTCGCTCGAATACTTTTAACGGTTGTATTGAAAGAGTCGGAAATATTTTTCAAGGAAAGATAGGTAAATTAATGAAATGAATAATATTTTAGCGATAATGTGCAGTTATTTAATATGCATATTATGAAAAAACACGATGATTCGTTAACATTTTTTATGTAACAAGCGAGAATTTCTTAATCCATTATATTACCACTTCTTTATAACACGACGCGCATTAATTTATTCACCCACACCGATAATTTCGTGAGACATCAAACAACTGATAATAATGGCACTCCAAATTCCTCAAAATTCCTCATCGCAGCCGCTCGCAACGCGAAGATTTAATTAACCCGAAATTATCGTGCTTACCATGCACCCAATTAATTAAACAGCAAAATGCACATGTCGATCTAAAATTAGGCAGCGGTATCAATCGCTCGGTCGATAACCGCCGCGTCAGTCCTAGTCGCCGAAAGAAAACCACAGTCCTCGTGGAATCGAGCGACGATCGGCCGATATCCTTCGTCGCGTCGCGCCGCGTGTAATGATCGGTTGCGCCGCGGAATCGTCCTCCTGCATCTCCTCCTCGGGGGTGGGAGACACGGAACGAAAGCTCGAGAGAAAGGAAGAAAGGAGCCGAGGCGGATTCGACGCGCCAGTTGGCGGGGCGGCCCTCGCGTGACGATGCTCGCGTTTTTTGTCAACTTTCCATTAAAGGGCCCCGCGGGGCCCACATGTCGCGCCTCCGAAAATTGCCGGGCAGCCCCTAATGCGACAGTTAAAGCGGGGCCTCGCCTTATTTTCTTCCTCTTATTTGCTCTCGTTTTTTTTCCAGGAGCGGCGGGGTGCCGAGGAAGCGGCAGGAGCCGGCGGATCGCAAGCGCGCCACGCTGAAAAACGTCCGGATGCTGAACACCTCGGAATACGGCAGCGGCTTGGAGCCGCTGAAAAAAGCGAAGAAAACGTGAGCCGGGGCCTCGCTCGGACTGAGGCGCGGCTTTTCCGTTTGGAGAATTTGCTAAGCGGTGGGAAAACGTTTGCGACGAGTGACGACGATTACACCGGCTGCCGGTCGTTGGTGACACCGATGATTGATTGCGCTATATTTGCGCCGGTTGGAGGCGGAAGTGTAGTCGCTGATGAATAAATGTTTGCGAACGCTTGCAAACTTTTCGGAATGAATCAGTTGACTTTTTGATAAGTTATTTCATTAATTTTTAAACTCTTTTTTCGTCGTTGAATACTTTTTATTCTACTTTTAATGTAATTTATCACTATTATTGGACGAAGTCGAGAGATTTTTTCGATTTTGGTTTGGGCGTTTCATACTCACAGATTTACATAACGTGTTATTTAAGTGCATCATGGATTTACGTAATATATTACGTAATATAGGTTAATTTTTTAATATAATGATCTATTAATTGGAATTTTATTTTCTTTTTTTTTACGCTAATCTTATGTCATTAAAGAGATTTATGATGTTATGATTAGAACATATTGTACATACGAATGTTCGAAATTGTTATAAAGATTACCGTGTAAATATATCAAAATACGTAAAAATCTATTTGACTCATTTTAGTGTAAGTTATAAATAGATTAACAATTAGTCTTAAGTTTCTTTTGCAAATAGTTTTTAAAAATGAACTACTTAGTTTGATGGCCAGCAAAGCAAAGTGAAGAATCAACGCAAATTCCCCATCAAGCGCAATCATCGCGACTCTTAACGCATCGCATTAAAAACAGTTTTTCATCCCCATCGCAGGCGCCTAATAAATCAATCTGAAGCCATTCTAATCCAGCGAAGAGCGAAGATTCGGCCACATGACAAATCACAGAAAGCCGCAATTTCCATCGCGCGGCTCGCTTTATAAACAAAGAGCGGCGGCGGCGGCGAGATCCAATTTCGAGGCGGCCTTATAATGGTAATTACGCGTCCATCGCGCGCTTGCATATATTTGCCCGCTTAATGCGCGCCGAGCGGAAAAGGTGCGAGCTAGAGAGAGGGGGCTACAATAAAATGCAGTCCGAGGCTAAGGGTAAGGAGCGAGGCGCGCATGATTGATATCGGCCGGGGTTCCGAGGCAAAAAGAGCGCGCGCGCAAAGCGCGAGAGCGCAAATTGCTTGCAAATATAAAGCCGGCGAGCCGCTCGAAAGGCGCGTCGGGAAGAGGCCGCGGTGCGAGTGTGCGTGAACGCGCCTGGATTGTGGCGAAGGCGTTATTGCGCGCCGCGAGCCCGATTACGCCGGGGGTCTCTGATAACGGACCGAGTTCTTGACTATGATTGGACGTAGCTTCCTTTTTTTTGTATTCCGAAATGCCAGTCGTTAGGCGATATTTATCATCGGGCCGTTATTAGGTGCAAATTAAATTTTATTTTAGTATGCTGAGAAGTCCTTTGCTAATGATGTAACATTTCAAAAAGTGCGGAGTGTGGAGTCATTTAGTATGTTGTACCTGTATACTTAACCAAGTTATTTTTTAGCCATCACATTCTATTTATTTTCGTTTATTGCGCACTCGTACAATTAATCAATTTATTTTTTAATATTTAGCGTTTTATCTCCTATAAGAACAAAAAATGTTTGTAGTAAATAAATTTCAATTTCAAATTAACATTTAAAACGATAACTAGGTTAGTGGCCTACTAATGATTGAAATTTCAGTGCATAACGCGATCTCCACTAAAAAAATGTTTAGAAAACCATTTCGATAAAAAGAATGACGAATGAAAAAGTACAAATTAGGTTAAAACCGTGAAAATTGCGCTGCGCTCGCTGGCTCTTAAGCGCGACAAAAGCTCGCCTACTGCCACGGTAGAAAAACGGAGCTGCGCGACGGTTATCATCAAGCTGGCGTCCGAGCGTCGTCGCCGAACGGCAAAAGTACAGGCGCGCGCGGCGCTCATTTAATTTAATTACGGCTGCTTTCCGCGCCGGCGGAGGCGCGCGCGCGAGATGGATGGCGCGTCGCTCTGGCGAATGACCCTCTCGGCGAGGCGTACGCGCCGGAGTAAGACGCGCGCGGGGATCATCAGTCGCGCGCGACCGCGAGTGACGGAGCGAGCACCTCGCCGTTGAAAAATCGCCATCCGACACTCGATTAAAGTCGCCCGCGCATTTGGCCCGCAAAACGACGCGAATTCCCTGGCGTAATTGTAATTCCGCGTGATCAGCACGATAGAGATTACGGGGCATGCTAATTTTACATAATGTCACTGGCTAATGTGCTATGAAATAGGGTGAGATAAGAATTTGACCAGCTTATATATAGAAAAGGATAGAAGTTTAAGTTTCGAAATTGAATGAGATTTTGTAGGTGATACAAGAAATTGGTGTGTTTAAACACTCGCACGATATCCGCATTCTAAATACAGTAATTATCGTAACGTTTTTCGTAATCACGAGGCAGAAACGTTTCTTAAAAGCGTTTTAAATTAAAAAGGTAAAAATGCGGTCACACTGAATTTAAATTGAAAGGACCCGACATATTAAGGAACAGCGGGGTACGAATTTCGTGTAATTGCATTCGGTACCCTCCAAGAGCCTAAGAACTCTCATCAATTATGACAAGGCGCCGTCAATCATGGAGAACGATAATCGTACCTCCATCCGTAAAGTGACTAATTAAGAGGCGAGTAACTCGTGGACCCGTCTGATACTAAGAAAATTTGCGAATTTCTGGACAAGAAACTCTCGTGCGACGGAATCGACTTTTTCAATCGCGACAATTTTGCGCTCGGCAATTGCCTGTCCGTGCGGAGGCAGCGAGTAACGACTTTGCGCGCGATTATCCCGATTATTACGCCGGAACCACGAAAAAAGAGACGGCACCGCATGAATTTACCACGCGCCCGGTGTATATTGTGCGCACTTAAGTCGGCGTAATTACTTTATTAAGTCGCTGGTCATACGATTTATCACCCGCAGCTCGATCGATCAATCTTCGTGTTTTTTTTTCAGTGTTCAATTTTTTTCTCGATCGCGTACGCATCGGAGACGCGACAGTTGGCGATGGAATGCGTGAGCCTTGCGATTTCACGCCCGAAATTAACGATCCGAGAGGTGGAAATTATGTCGGGGATGTAACGGGTAAAAAGCGGGAGTGGATATGGACATAGGCTGCCGAAAAAGCAATACGATAAGTGTCGTGTTGCGAGTTGACGTAATGAAAAAGTTCCTGTCCTCTAAATGGACGTAAGAGGTGATTATGTCGGGAAAAAAGGCCTGGGCGACTAAGCTTATTATCCGAGGTTCTTTGACTTTTTTTTAAGATAGGAATCGCGGTTAGTTTAGCGACTCATTCTCTACCTTTTTCACAGCAGCAAACTTTTTTAACCGCAGAGTAACGTCTTTTTTTTACATTTTTTTACTTCAGATCTGTGTTTAAGAAATGTTTATAGAAAATAAAATGCATTGATGCATCTTTTGCAAAAAATGTAATATTTACAATTGAACCAAATCACATCAATTCAGCTATCTCGAGACTAAACAGCGCGACGGCCTGCGAGTCGTCGCTTCGAGCAGTCCGCAGCCCCTTTGGCGCAATTACAGGGCGCGCCGCTGGCCCTCGGCCATCCCGGAAGGGCGGGCGCGCGCGCCCGCCGGAAACGCTTCGCGGCGCGGCCCCGCGAAATCCGTTCGGTTTGCCGCGCGGAGACGCGCCGGGAATCGAGCGCGAGCGAGCTGGAATTAGCATTTTACAGGCGCCCGACGCCGCCGCGTTTTATTGGCCTGTCGTGCGAAGAAGCCATACGCGGCGTGCCCGCAATATAGACCTTCGGCGGCCGCGCGCTCGTTACGCGCCCCCGCCACCGCCGCCTGCACCTAAACTGCCGTGGCCTCCCGCTACTCCGCGTTTTACACACTTATCGCCCGAGGGCTACTTAACGCGCTCGACGTGTTAATCCCGCCTGCCTGTATCGCACCAGGATCGATCGCTGGCAAGGCTGCGGTGAGACGCGTGCGCGAGGTGGGTGTTTTTTGGCGATGCGACGCCGAGGCCCATGAAAATGCATTATGGAAGACTGTTTGTTGCGAACTGCACTACTTCACGATTGGAGGTGATGGTTGTTTGGTTCTTGTGTTGTGAATTTTAAAATTGGGGCGTAAATAATTTTAACTTAATTATTTTATTTTCTCAAAATAATTTAGATAAACAACTTCCTTTAATCATTTGAGACGCAATTTTCCTACGGGACTTCGAAAAAAGCTTGTTCATCTGAGAATATCTGCTAATTAACAAGTTAACAACTTGCAAAAAGATCAGTTTCTCGTAAGGTAGAAAACCATTTGACTCAGTTATACACCTACTTAGCCATAAGGAACGCTGTTCTTTTTTGAAACAGTCGCAATTAAAGTTATTAATTCATGCGAAAACTGAAGAATTAAGATCAGCAGCACTGATAATTCATAAAGCGCGTACGACAGCTAAATGCACAGTTAGTTATAACAGTGCATCAGCACACATTGGACTCCCCGGGTATCCTCGACCCTACCTCAACAAAATCATGTGAAACAAATGAAAAGCAAAATTTTTCGACCTTTTAAAGCACTTAATTCTCCTTCTAAGCGCAAAACGACACTTAATTAACCGCGGCGTGTAACAACCGATCCGCGCATAAAATTAACCCGGCATCGTTCACAGTTACATTACGCGCTTAATCCATATTTGCCGAAGTCGTCCCACCAGCTCCCTACAATAACGAGTAACGCGCGCGCAAAAAATAAATCAGAGCACAATGGCAGCGAACATTCATCAAAATCGCGCGTCACAGAGCCGACGACTTTCTTCGTAAAAATGCCTTCGCGGCGATGCTTCCTGCTCGCGGCGGGAGCACCGGGCGATTAATTAATCCCCGGCGCGGCACTAACTTCGCGCTAACCGCGCGCATTATTTTTCCCTCCCGCGTGAAATTCACGCGAGCAAGCGCGCGCGCGTTGCGATTACTTAACGTCCATTATAATTAGCGCCAACTTTCCCAGCGCCGGAGAAAAGTGAGAGTAACGCGCGGCGCGCATGCGCGGGCGCGCGCTTTATAATTTCCGGACGGACGCTAATCGCGATCCGGCCGAGTGCGCCTCCCCTTGTTATAAAAAAAAAGAACGAGGAACGCGCCGTGCTCGAATTTAACAATGGACTCGCGCCGCCGTGACCGCCGACGTTTCGTTTTCTTTTTTTTTTTTATGATTGCAGAAGTTCCGAGTGTAACCGACGTACGAGATTTTTTTAGGATATTTCAGCGCGGCCGCTGAATTGAATAATTGAATGGATGGAAAGCGAGCGTCTTCGCGTTAAACACTGCACGTAACGCGATTCGCTCGGGCACGCATCTCGTTATTCATTTACTGTGCTCGATGAGTGATTAATTAAATTAAAAAGGTTTTCGAGGAAAAAGTTGAAGATGGGGTTATATAATTTTTAATGGATTTATACTTAATGAAAAATGTGCGTAAAATTTTTCAATGAGCAATGTAATTTATATTGAAATTGAATATTACAACTTGATTCTTTTATGTAAGGTGAGCATATATTAATCTTTGAAATATAAAATGTTGCTTTGGACACGTGTCTACATGTGATCATTAAATTCTATTTATTACAAAGTGATGATAAAAACATTAAATCAAGAAGATGGATTTCGCAGACTGATAATTTCGTTTTACTGGTTTCTTTTTTATGTATTTGCGATACTTTCTTATTTTCCATCGCTTTCGTCGCTCCCGAATAAAGAAATACCAAATCTCATCTTTAAACCAATGAGTTCGTTGGAATAATGAGTTGAAATTTTTTTATTTGGGAATTTCGATATATGCTATCCTTATCTGTTTCAAATAAAGTGCATTACAAATGAATGTAAACATTCAAAAGGTACACCAACGCAATAAAAATTAGAATTCTTAATTAATATTCTTCATTGAATGCTATTTTATGATAAGAAATAATTCCGATCGTTTTAAAAAAATCAGGAGAAAGGCACAGAAGAAATTCTTGCCAAGCATTTCGACGCGCAGAGGGTGCGATCGCAAAAATAATCGACGAGCCATTAGCGACGGGCACTCCGCAGCGGAAGCGTGCCTCGGTGAAAGCACTAATATCTCCTTTCAGATGGTGCCACGTTCCACCTGCAGTCGGCTAGGTGTGCATGCACCCGCTAGCGCGCGCCGCGAATTAGGCTCCCGCCTTCGGGAACAATTAACCGATGCAATTAAGACATCTAAATTAATTCGCCGGAGCGCACGCGAGAGCCGAGGCGATCTGAATAGCATAATTGAGCGGGTTCTCACATCAGCGGCGCCGGCCGGGTTTTACACGGCGCGCACCGTAATGGCAACAATTACTTTATTTTACCCGCGCAGATGCTCTTCCCGGTTCTCAAAGAGCCCGGGCGAATTTTTCATTTCCTCGCGGCGGCGTGGCGTAACACACCCGCGGAGAGGCGCAACCGGCCACGCGCATCTCGCGTTTTGTTTCGAGGAGTGTATCGGAGCCATCGCGGGGGCTTTAGGCAGCGCGCGCGGCGGTATTGGCACAATGACGCGGCACTTCGTGGAGTCTCGCCTTTTTTATTCGGCGGACGCGCGCTTTGATGGGATCGCGAGTGCCTTTCCGACTCGGTGATGTAAGGGGCTCTCTCTGCCGGCGCGAGGACGATTGTGTTTTAATTTAGATCGGAGTTGTGCGTGATGTGCGTGCAGTCGTCTTAAGCTGTTTGTGAGCTTCTCGTGTTATAGTGTAATATAGTTATATTTTCATGTAGTATAAAATGAGTGTTGCGAGAGTGGGTGGAATTTTATTTTTTTTCACACTGGTGGGGGATCGTTATATATTATAGTTTAATTGGGTTATCGCGAGGAACGATGTGTTCTTTTCCTTGCTGTACTACTTTTTAATTTGAGATCTAAGATATTTTATTATCGGTGCTTGATATTAAGATTATTTGCAAAAGTACGTGTAAAAGTATCTTGAAATTTTTTACACATTTTTTTATCATATCAATACAATAATTAAGCCAGTTAAAAAGTAATTATAAAAACGTACGCCTGATTACTTTTAGGTGATTATGAATTACTTATCCTATCTTAATATTAATGTAAAATTAACATTTTAATTCCTCATGTAAGCAATCGTCCAGTAAAATTACATTGAAAAATAAAGAAAAGCGACGTTAAGTACTCCGTGATTTCTATCTTCAATAAATCACGAAGATCGAAAGCCATCTTTTTAGCTCATCTCCCTCGGCAAAACGCCGCAATTAACCAGTTGAATCGCGCAGCGCAGTAGCGTCTCTTAGCGTACGCGATGGTCTCGGCTCGGCAATTGTCGCGTTTTTCACGCCCGTTTCCTCACTCCTCTCTCCCGTCGAAAAGGCATGAAAGCAGCTCCGCACCTGCTTCGCGACGTCGCTTAATTGAGCGACAATGCGCGCGCGCGTCTTCCGCTCGTTTGCCACTGCCACCGTTTGATCGCTGCCGCAAATGACGGATCGGCCGTTTTTGCCGCGGTTAAACATCGGACTTTGACGAAGATCCTCGTTGTTGCTCGCTGGATCGATGCTCGCTTCCACTCGTTTGTCTCCCCTTAAAAAGGATGCATTAACTTTTACTCGAGTCTTTTGCACCCGGGATCTTAATGCGCACCGGCCGTGATTACGACCGTTTTTTTCACCTGCCTTCTAAAGAGGTGGCACTTTTTACCGAGGTATGATCGCCAGTAGGCCCGACGTCTGTATCAATTCCATTCCTAATACTCGTTCAATTATCCCCGAGATCAAACGAGGTCGGGCGTAGGGCTGGGAAAAATTGGCCTTTACCGGTCATAAATATAAAAAAGAAGAGGCGCCGTCCCCGCTTATTTACGCGTTCGCTTAGCATCGCCGGAGTGAGAACCGTCGTTTAACGAGAAATCGCCGGAGTCTCTGACGGCGCCGAGCTTTTCCTATACCCCGTCGCAGCGACGGCGCGGATAGGGAGCCTCGCCGCGCAAATTATTCCGATACGATGATAAAACTCATCCCGCCTGGGCTCGGGCGCGTCAAAGGAGCCAATTTAAAAATCCCCTTTCGAGATTACCGCGCGAAAAATATATATAAGGGAGCGGCTGCCGCTGCCGGTGTCGCGGGGCCGTCGGCGACGCGGCCTCGAATTGGTAAAACTTCGTGGTAATTTGTGCCGGTGTCGCCAGGCCGCTTTGACGACGCCTCGCGGGCGGTGCGCGCGGCGACGAGCGAGCGGGAAAAAATTATTGCACCCGGCCTTTGCCAGCCCGCCGGGAGTATCAAAAGTGAACGGTGCTTTAGCGAGATGAATCTTGCATTAGCGGATGGGACGAGGTTGCTCCTCTTTTTTTTTTTGCAGCGGGGAATGAAAAGGTTGATTTAAAAATTGTAACGGTTTTAATGGGAATGTTTTTGTCGATTTTAGTGGGTTAACGCGAAAGATAATTGCGTAAATGATGTATAATCGAGATTGATGTTTAAATTTTGCACTTAATTACCTATACTCATTGAAAAAAAAAAAGAAATGATGTGACTAATTGAAATACGATTAAGTGACTTAAAAATGATAGATAAAATTTTATTAGTGCTGGAACTAATTTTACTTTTCTTTTAATTATTACTCTGCAGTAGCTAATTTATCTTTTCTCAATTGAATACTTGACAAGAAATAAATTTTTAGGAAAATTAAAGTTATTTATTTCTCAATTTTCTCTTTCACACTGTATTATCCAGATAAAAGAGTCTTTTCTCCTTATTTCTATTCTAGATCAAACTTCCTTTTTATTTCCACCGAGCAAATTACCCAGCTGGAATTCAGACTATAAACCACACGTTAAATAGTAAAAACTATAACGCCGACTAAACTAAACACTTTACGACTAATTTACGTAGCAGTTCTCTCTCTTTGTTAAAAAAAGAAAAGAAAAACCAGCAAGAAAATTGGCCCTTTACGACGTCCGTTTCGCCGAACATCGAAAAAAAAGGGGGGTGGCAGCCGCAATTGGCGACACCTCGAGGCCGTCGGCCGCTTGCAGAAAAAGCCGAAGGTGTAAAGCGGCGCTGCGTCGTAAACCGTTTCCGCACTGCCACCGGCCACGTAATTAAACAATTTGCGCGCTCGGCGCTCGAGAAAACGCCGGCGTATATAAACGAATTACGGCAGCGCATGAGGCGAAGAAACGCGCCTTTATTGCACCCCGGGCCCCATTGTGACGCAGCGCGCACGCTGCAGGCCTTTGAAATTTCGCATAAGCTGCTTCTTCGCGGCGCGGGCTTCTTTTTATCCAGCGCGCCGCTGCGCATAGTGTCCGAACACGCGAGCGCACATGTTGACAGATGGTCGATTCGCCGTCAATTTGTTTGCCTTCCCGCGTGCGCGTGCGAGCGAGCGCATATAACTTGTCGCAAAGTATCGGCCGGTGTGTAAGTTACGACCGATTCGGAAATCAAGTACGATTAAGACGAAAAGTGGCGGATAATGGAATTTATTATGAGATGGCGCGGTTCATTTTTATTCACAAAAGATTTCTCAGATATATTTACAATTTTTAAATTTTAAATATGATAGAAAATTTGAAGTCCAGGCATTTTTTTATATTACAGATATTGAGTTCACCTAATTCGTGATGTTTTAGTAAAAATGTATGAGATTGGATTTTTTTAATCTATTCGAAGCAATAAGCATTAGGTGCAATGAAAATGATCGCATACATTTGAGCATATAGCATATAGTATAGTATATCAGGTTGCATTTCTAATCACATAAGTGTAATGCTTAAAATAGCATTAACCGATGAATACACTTAGGTACTAATCATAACGAATGACGAATATTACGTAAAAACCGCACGATAATGAACCCGATAAATAAGCATTTCAACAAACACGAGCGATTAGAAGAAAAGCTAAACCCGCGTGTCAGTATCGCGTTCCCGATAAATCCGCTTATTACCGATACCAACCGCCTCAAAAATCCTCGATCGACCTCTCGAATAGCCTGGACTCGCGGAAAACCTCAAGACGCGTTTAGCTCGCGTTTACTTTAATTTGTTTTTCATCGACGTCCCCTTCATTTTTCGTCTGCGACTGCGACGGCGCAGCCCGTAAGCCGATACGATCGCGGCCGCCGGAGGCTTTTCAGTTAATAATCGTGTGTAATTGCATCTGCGCCCGCGCCCCGTCGTCCGCGCATAATACGCGTCGAGCTCGCGGGGTCCGCTCGACCATTACGCTCGCCCGGCCCGCGGTATCGATTGCCGGCGGCGCGAGCGCGGAAAGCCGAGATCCGTATACTTGTCACGCGGCGATTCGCGCGAGCGCGGGAGGATCGCGACTATCGGTGACGCCAGGGCTTGCATCATCCTTATGTCGTTCGTAACGGTGCCGATATATCTGCTTGTTGCTTGTCTTAGGCAATACTGACTTTTCTAAGGTGACGGATTGGCTTATTGCACTTGATCCATTTCTGGATTTTATTTTAATGAGAATTCAAATAGTGAAAGTTAAATAATTTCATATTGTTCAATTTGTTAAGATTCAGTTTATTACGAGGGACAAACGGAACGACGTTCCGATAATAATGTAGAAAAATTTTGTAGGAAAAAGATTCAAAACTTTGCAAAAACTATGCATTTATAAAAGAAAAGAACATACCGAGGAATAAGGTATCTTAAATTACCGTAACGACGGTAAAAACAATATAAAATATCTCTAATTGCTTTATGTAACGCGGATGAATGAAGTTCGTTACACTTAAACTGGAAAAAGAGGTAGAAAACGTCGTTTACGCGTAGCACGAGGGTGCCCAACCGCGATAAAGTAAAGCTGCAGTCCGACCATCAATACGACGTTTTTCCGTGTCCCTAATTGCGGTAACACTCCGTCCAAACAGCGAGCTCGTCGCACGCGAAGCACTCGGCGGGCAGCGGCGCATCAATTATTCATCTCCGCGGAAAAAGCATTGCGCAAGAACATCATACCGACGCCCCCGAGTTTCTTCCTCCGCCGCTCGGCAACGACCCGGGGCGCGCGTTATGTCAAGGAAGGAGGGGAGCAGTCGTCGCGCGAAACGAGGCGGTAATAGCGTCGGCGAGAGCCACCGCGGGGGAGAGGGAGATGAATTCGAATGATTAAGAGCGATTGGATTGTGGCCGCTCGGGGCTCAATTATGAGCTTGGCACGCCATTCCCTCGTTACGGCGCGACTCTCGAGTGCGCGCGCGCGCCCGCGTCCAGCTTTAATACGTGTGAACGCTCCTTTATTAGTAGCGTGACCAATGAGCGCTGACGCCATTAATCAAACGTCTAACGCCGGAGCGCGCCCGCTACGCCGAGGCGACCCTGCCACGCTGTCCGTGCGTTCGCAACTTTTTTGTAAGCGCGGCGCGACCCTTTTCTTTTGCTTTCCTCCTTTATTTTTTCATTTTCAAAATCGAGCGCGCCGACTCGATGTTTAATTTGCGCTTTCTAGTTTTTGCTCGAGTGGTCGGATTTATATTATAGATTCTGAAAATGAGTATGACTTTTTGGCCTTGTGTGTTTAATCAAGAAAGCAGCTGGGCACGAATGAATCGAGGAAATAGTAAATTGAAAATCGGCATATCATTATTAAAACTAAACTAAATATTGGTGTGAAATACAATACGAGATAAACTGTTATAAACATAAATAAAGTTAATAAGTAACAGATAAAATATGGAAATATACTAGTGCCGCATTCAATTATTCTCAAGGAAATCATCGAGTCAATCAAGTATACCAGTGAAATATTAAAGCGGTAGTGTAAATGCCTCATCGAGGTGTACCACTTTAAAGTGAAAAGTAACTCGATTAAAATAAACCCAATCAACTCATTCTTCGCGTGAAAGTCCGCTCGCATACACTTGGAACGAGCCGCGGCATCGATCCCGCTCTATAACCCACAGCCGCGTGATTATCGTCTCCGACTCTCCGCGCGTATATCTCGGCTTCTCGATTGCATTCCTCGCGCGCGAATCTATCAGTCGCACACGCACACGCTCGAATCTCGCGGAGAGAAAAAAAGAATCGCTCGCGGGGCTCGTTGCGGAAATTGCCTATGAAACGACTTTCTTCGGCGCGAGAAGAGATTGAAAACGAGCGGACTGATGACGATGATTGTTGCTAATCAACGTGATTGTGAAATTAAAGAGATTGATTTTAAAGTGCGCGCATAGGTAAACAGGCAGGCGCGTCGCGCAAGGAGTTTATACGAGGCCCGGCGATTTTTCCCCGCCGGGGATGCGCGAGTTCGATGGATATTGGCTGCGGGACTTTTTACCTCTCCCTCGCGCAAAGTGGCCGCGAAGTATTGCGCAGGCGCGGGGTTGCGTATGCGGGCTGTAGGAGCCTCCATCGAGTGGCTAACCGAATTGAGCACTTTACTACTGGAGAAATAGCCCTACGCGTGATTGGGATGTGCTTACGCGTCGTTTTATTTGAGGATCCGGGATTGACTTATCTGCCGACTCTATTTCTACGATAATGGCATTTTTGTGGAGTGTTTTGCGGGTTGAGCGTATCTCGCGCGGGTGCGGGGTTGTGTGAGAGCGAGCTGGCGACGTTAATTACATTAGAATATTTTCTTTTTATTGTTGTAGATAAGCATTTGATGGTGTGGTTAGTCATAAATCATCGCTTTTTATAGTGTACATTCGTGACGCGCTGAATAAAAAGGCAATTTGGTCGTGAGTAAAGGCCGCCTGTTGTGTGGAAAAGTGGATCTTTGAAAGATTATAAAACGACCCTTCCGAGAGGATAATAGAAAAGTCATCGATAGGAGGCGGCTCCTTTCATTTTGCTCAAAAGCGTATACAGGAAGCCTCCGTAATTAATAGTCTTTTTGCTCGAGCCTCTTGAAAAGATGGATTACATAAAGATATTTTTAATCACTCCTTTTCGATCTCACCTCGAGACACGATGCAGTAACTACATTGTCAAATTTTTAGTCGCGAGAATTTTTTTGTGAACATTTTTCATGAAAACAAAAAGCTTGAAGTACATTAGCAGTTTATTCTACGATAGAATAATTTTAGGGGCTTAAAGAGAAAATAGCGAGTCGCTAAGTTGCCGTGCTACCGTCAGTCCCTTCCGAACCCTTTTTGTGTACCGTGGGTAGACGCGGGGGTAATTAATTAGGTTTGACTCGCCGCGTGAATTACGGTCGACTTCGGTAGATTAATTAAGCGCAACTCCGGGCTATAAGACCCGGCCGCGAAATCAGCCGTCGAAGGGATTTTGTCACCTTTTAAAAGCCCCCGGCCACCCCTGAAAGGTGAGACGTTCTTACGCCGGGAGTATTAATGATTCCCTTCCAGAGCTGCACTTAGAAAAATTATAATAGTTTGTAAGATGAATTGTCATTCTCTTCGATTATTTCGTTACTTTCCACAGTTAATTACCTCTTAGGAAAAGGGTTGAACTAGTTTATGTTTTAAATAATTATATTTTTCCGAATTAGCGTAATTTTGTTAGTAATGGCTATCGAATATCAACCACAGTTTATATAAGTTTCAAAATAATTTAACTAAACTTTTAATTAACACTTAAAAGTCATTATAAATTACACTTTAACGTGTCCTCATTAAAGAATTATAAAAAATCTAAATAAAAGTAAGTAAAAAAAAAAAAAAAAATAGAGGAACCACCGCTTTTCAAGAGCCATTCTACATTTTCTCCTGAAGCCTCAGTTAATGAAATCGCGCTAAAATGCTTAGCCCATTGTTTACGTCAAATTTATGGTCCGCATATCTTAACGTCTCTTCACTCAGCGTATAAACGAAAAAAGCTCCCGGTACACGATGGGCGGCGCGGCAGAGAAAACGCGAAAAAAATCCGCCCGCGCGCTCTGCCAGGATCGGAAGATGAGCGACGAGATAAAGGGAGCGAGAAGTCAGCGGAATAAAAGAAAGCCGCGCGCACGCAAGAGTAATGCCGCGGGGAAAGCAGTTAAATTCGTTGCATGTGTGTCCCAACCCCCCGCGCCATCCCCCTCACCCCCTCGGGAGAAATCTCCACTCGTCCTGCGCGGCCGCGCGAGCTCCCCTTTTGTTTCCGCGTTAGCTAAGCTTTTGTTTCGGTTATACGAGCGAGGATATCTTTCTCTTTCTATCCAATAAAACGAAGAGCCCGCCGCTTTTGTACAATGCCGCGGCATTTGCATAATTTCGCGTAATCTCCGCCATTTTAGTTGGACCGCCGTACCTCGACAGCTCGCGCGGGATTTTTCATTCTTACGAAAATTCATGTTTAAGGACTTTTATTCTTAGCTCGAGGGTTTTCCCTCTTTTTTTAGAGTAGTGATTAAGCGTTGATTATTCATTTGAGTCATTATCAAAAATTATTTTAAAGGGAAAACATGAACTACGGTAACTCGTCTAAATGGTGAACGAACGGACTTTAATTGAATGCCCTATTGTTGATTAGATATTTAATTAATTATTTGACGATCAATATTAGTAAAAAAAATCCCCTTTAAATAATAAGCTCTAAAATTTGAAAAAAAAATCGGTAAAGACAATCAAGCCGATCAAAGCGTTGCGAAATTAATGTTTTTCCCCGATCGAAAGGAGCGAGCGCAATCAGCGAGTGGGTGGGGTCCGGGTGCCCCTCGTCCACTTATAATAATCCTCGTCAGCCGGCAAAAAAATCGGCTCCGCTTTGTAAAAATCGAAACGAGGATCGGCGCGCGCGCGAACCAGTTATACCCTCTCTCGCCGCGGCCCGCAAAAAAGGCCCTAATGAAGCCCGCGCCGCGCGCTCTCTAACGATCGGGCCGCGCGCGCGACTGCGTAAGCGACTTTTCACTTTTGACGATTAATCAATATTATCCGCCGACAATGGAGTGGGCGAGCGAGCGACTCCCTCGGGCCATTGTTGCAGTTTACTACCGCGCCGCGTGTCCCTTTTCTCGCTCTCGCCGCGGCGCGCGCTCGGGTTATTAAAGGAGCGCGACTGCGCCTTTAATTACGCCGTTTAATTACGCCCTGGCGACGCGGGCGGCCTTCCATTATGCCCGATCGGCTCGCTTGCGCAAAGAGCGGAGTCGCGCGCACTGCCTTGTCGCACCTATGGGGCTCTGTATAAGGTGCGCTTTGTGAGCCGCGTGATTTATCGGCGATTGGTTTTGTCGAGCCGACGCCAAAGTGTGGACTTTATTTATCTCGGGGATGGCGTTGACTTGTTCGAAGGTGAGGAGATTAGGTGTTTCAGTGTGCTCGCGATGAAGTGTGTGACGTAAAGCGCGTGTGATGCGAACGAGTTTCATTCAGGTGCTCGGCGAGAGAATTATGAGAAATTCAAATAATATGATGCTGTTGATTAACATTTATGTAAGGAATAATTTTACGACATAAATTGTTGTTTAATTACAATGGTTTATTCGCTTAATGTAATAAAAGATAAATTACGAAAACCATTGTATTGCTATAAAACGCTTGCTTGCAGGTGGTGGATGTGTATGCAAAGTCGGAAGAATAATTGGATATGCGAAAGATGACAAATGCAGATTACTTATAATTATCGTCACTTTTATACAGGATGAATTGAACAATAAATAAATGCTTTTTTATGATAGTATGAACTATGAATATGCAATTGAATAAATTTATTTATTTAGGTAAGATTTAACAGATTGTAATAGGAAATGCTGATAATTTTTAAAGATATAAATTTTCTAAAACCAAAGACGTAAAATTTTCACGCTCATCTGCCAGCGCGATAAACACTGCACCTCCCTTCTGTATTCGCGACTGCGTACAGGTTCGACCGGGTGAATAATTCCGCCTCGGCGCAGCGACAAGTCGTCATTATTATTATTAATGCTAAATCGACACGCTCGTAAAGTGCATAAAAGAGGTCCTTTATCACCGCGTCGCCCCGTCCCTCTCGCTCCCCGGCCGGCCGATAATCACGATCGATCGGCGTCCGAGGCAGCGTCATTAACTCTCCCCCGTGCCTCCGCGGAAGTTGCGGCGGAGTCCTCCTCGGTCCATTGTCCCTCCGCCACTCATTATTACACGTTCCATCGGAGAGATGACGGGCCGACGAAAAAAGGAAGGAGACGAGAAGGGATAGAGAGGGCGGGAGGGGGAGAAAAAAGTGGCGTGCGAGGGGGAGAGCGAGGGGAGAGAGGCGGCTACCGAGTTTCTGAGCCCGGCGAGCGCGTCAAAAGGCACCGCCGCCGCATCAGCCTCCCGGGCTCATTTGTTTCGCCTCTCCCGGCTCTCGGGGCGAGAGGGAGCGAGGGTTAGGGTCGATTGCCCCGATGTCTTAACCCACCCACTTTTAAACGCTGTCGTAGTATTTTTCGAGTATTCCCAGGAGACAAATTAACGCACCGCTCGTTTAGCGTTGAGTGACTATTAACTGCGGTCTGCGCTCGCTTTCTGAACGGTTCGGAAGAAAAATTTCTCTCGTTTAGGTGGGAGTGCGGTATTTTTATTTCCTTTGAACGGTCGGATTAAAATGTATGATTGGAGGTTAACCGCTTTAATTATCTTTCATTTCGCTGGCTAATAGGATGCTTAAAGAAAAAAAAACTACCATTCAAATTTTTAATGAAATTTCTTTATTAAATTAATTGTAAAACTATTCTAACTTATAGTTTCGTAAAGAAATACGAATCAATTTACCTTTGCATCCGTAAATGGAGCGCGTCTTTAAAAAAGCGTAATATACTTTCCCGTTTTGAAGAAGCTCCGACGTCCGCCGGCGTTACATAAACAAACTTTCTATGCTCAAATAGGCCGACGCACGGGCATTACCTTGGCGATTATTTAAACAATCCCGCGTCGCGTAACGCCGCCGCGCGCTTGATGTACCGGAAAATGAAAGGCAACGATGCGAATTTCCTTGCGCGGTGCGAGCGCCTCGCTCCGAGGGAAGGGGACGAGCGCGAGGAAGAAAGGAGCCAGCGTTATTTGCGCAAATTGCGCGCGCACTTTGCGTTCGCTCGGCGCCTCTCGGCGCGAGAATCGATGCGATTGCTACCGAATGATTTTTCCGCGCGCGGTCCCCTTTTTGTATTTGCCGAGAGGCCCGGCCTGATTGCCTCGGCGCGCGAAATTGGAGCCCGGAGATTGTTGCGGCCGGCCGGTAAAAGGGACCGCTCGCGAGTAGGCGCAACACCGCAGAGGTATCATTCGCCTCTCGCTCTGTCTCTCTCCGCTTGCTTTTTTTCCATGAGAGGCTGTTTAAGGATACGCCGGCGGGGGCTATCGGTGTTTGCACGCTTTTTCCCGCTGTTTATTTTAATTCCGTGGATAAGAGGAAGCGTGCGGTAGCGCGCTGTATCGTGACCTTTTTTTGCCGATGAAACAAGAGAATTGCGACGGGGTGTAAGTGATTTCTTCATCTGAGATTTAAGAGGGCGCAGTAGTTATCGATGGGGTAATACAAATAATTTTGATAGTTGCGGTAAATTTGACATTGAATAAATGTAATCATCTGGTTATAATACCGAAAGTAATATTGTATATAGATTTTATAGAATTTAAAGGTAATTGGAAAAATTACAAATTGCATGTTTGATGTATCCGTAACTATTTTCTAAGTGCAGATTGAAGAAAGATTATTCATTCTAAATTTGCGATATATCTTCAGTATACCCCACTATAATTAATGAATAAAAAGTACATACTTAGATCATTAATAAAAATTAATTTTTCCTTTTATCAATTTCGTTGAATTTGTATATATCGTACTTCGTGCTTTTAGTTAAATAAAAGGTTCGACAATTTGTTTTTAACGTATGCAAAGAATTTAAAGTAGCTCATCGCGTCGATAAGACTACAAATACCCGAGCGAAGCGTTTAACCCATTCCGCTGCAGGGAGGCACTCGTCAGTCCGGCAGAAAAATCGCCGTGACCGTCGGATCGCCTCAGCGTCATCGGCGCGCACTGGGCGTGTAATCAGAACGGCAAAAGGCGGCGCGGCCGGGCGCCCGGCGAAAAAGTTCAAGGGTGTCGTTGCACCTCCGACACACAATACCCCCGGGCGGTTAGCCGGCTCGCACGGGCCGTCGCGTCCGATCGCCCGGGGAAGGCCGCGACCGACGACTCCCTTCCCCTCCTCCTTCTCCTCTCTCTCTCTCTCTCCTCCTCCGAGATAAGTTAAGCGCTCGTAATGAGCTTACGCGCGTTAACGGACCGTTTGGATTATGCGTGTCGATCGGGGAATGCCCGCGTTTTGACAGCGAGTCCGAGGAGTTCGATTTCTCGTGACGATCGACCGAGATGCCCGAGATAGACAGATCGTGAAAATTCGTTGTGTCCGCTTGGGTTTAGACCTGATGTATTCGTCAAAGCGTGGCTGCCAGGGATAAAATGAATATTTATGCGCTTCACGTGTCGTGGACGGAAACTGATCATACCGGAGGAGAGATATAAGTTTGAATGAATAAGTAGACTGAAATAAGCGGTTTGTTTGTGTTACAATTAATCACTTTGTATTTTTTATTTACGGTGTTCTAGCTTCATTATAGATCAATAATTGAAATTGAAATGGACATATGATTTTGACTAAAATTTTCAGTACAAATTTTTTCTTAATATAAAAGTTACTCTCAAAATAGAAAAGAAATCGTATCATCAAGATCTGTATTCATTCAATGAACATTGTGTGTGGTCAAACTAAATGAACTATACATTGGATATTAATAAATTAAATCATCCGAGGTGAGACCGGTCGAGCTTTACCGGTCGTAAACGGTAGGTCTTTAATTTTTGTTAATCGCCGACAGAATGCATGGCTTTTCTATATTCAAGAGATGGGCGTTTCCTACCTCCTCAATAAATAATTGAGATATATATATTACACAATTTATGTCAACTATCAAATATACATAACGATAAATATACTTGAGCTAAATATTTTCATCGCCAAAGAGATTACAGAAAAGTGATTAATATAAGAATCGCATAAAACGCGATCGATTCCTGGGCGCGTAAGATTTCAACCATCGGCGAATATCTAATTACAGCGCAGCGCCGCGGTCGGGGCCCTCTCGCACGCAGTCATCGCCTATTAAGATTATTAAGCGGCCCTAAGATTCCAGTGGGAAAGTCGCGCGGCCCTGCGCCGCGGCGGGCACCGCAGCGCGTAACAGCCCGCGACCGCACGGCGCTCATGGGGACCCGGGCCCTCGATTAATCCCATCGCGACATCGATTCGCGCGCGCGCGCCCGCACGCGCAAAGCGACGGATGCCCGCGACCGATCTCTCGGGTTACGCCAGCGTATCGATCCTCCCGGGGTATCGATTGCACGCGCGTACAACGCGTATCGGAATCGCGCGGAGGAGGGGCGGATCAAGGGGGGGCTATCGGCTTACCGCTTAAAACGCCATGATTAACGCAAGGTAAACGAATATAACGCGCCTCCCGACCGCAGCGGAGATCTCTGCCAGTTTGCAGCGCCGATGCGGTTTCCTGTTTCTCTCGCGCGAGAGTGTCTCGGCCCGTTCTGCCCGAGTGTGACGGGCACCTTGCGCTTTTTTTCATGGGATATTGTTCGCTCTTGGTGTGTTCTTCCTTTTTTTTCCTCCGGCCACTCGCGGAGGTAGGTGTGCTGCTTCCTTTCTCGGCCGGGGGGAAGCGTTAAACGATCGCGTCGAGCCGTCAGTGTAACATCTGTTTGAGAGGCGGCCCATTGTCGATGGTGTATTATCTTGTTAGGTGATTTCGTGCTTTTTAGCCATTGTGTGCGAGCGAAAATTGAATTACTCGGCGGAAATTTCGATTTTTATCCTCAATTTAGTAAAACAAATTCCTCCTTTCAAGCGTGCGAAAAAAATCTCCGTCAATAAAGAAAAGCGGACCTTATGTCATTCGTACCTTGTATCGAGTCATCGAATGCGCTTACACGACAAAGTAGAAAAACCCAAGAGGGATCGATCTGGCAGGAATTAGCTGTCAGCCTCCGACGAGCTGTCCCGGCCACTCGGTAGCTTCCTGCGCCGCGTGACCGCTCGGCCGTGTCCAGATCCGCGAGCAACAGGACGGACGGACGGACCGACGGGCGGCAACACATGATACATATGGGAACGTTAGCCGGGCTGTGGTCAGAAGCCCGTAGCGTGTGGCCGCCGCCGCCGGGAAGCCGGAGCAAAGGACGAGCGGCGCGATCGGTTTTAAACAGCAGAGGAAAAAAGGAGGGGGGCAGAGGACGGAGAGACGCGCGAACTTCTGGAAAAATGATTTACGAGACTACCGCCAGAAAATCGCTTCTCACGCGAACCATTAGCCGAGCCGTTACCGACGGCTTTCTAGCCGCGACGGACGGAAAGAGTTGATGAGTGCGCGAAAGAGGATGCGAGCTGCTTCGGGGGGGATTTCACGCGGTGGTCGGAGAAATATGGGAAACGAATTGGCGAAATTTTTCGGCCAGTAGTGGGAGGCGACGCCGATAGCCATCGCTTCGGGGGTGTTGCTCCCTGTTCCCTTTTTTGGCGCGGATGCGCTTTGATTTGCGCGCGCGCACCGCCGTGAGAAAGACGCCGGCGCTTACAAAAAGGTAGAGTCATCGATCGAGACCGAGCTAAATTAATTTCCTAATTACCGTGCTTTCCTAAAGCAAACACGGCTAATTTACTTTAAAATTGTGTTTTTCGTTTTAAATGCTTACACAATACTTATCCAAATAATTTGGAGAGTTATGCCCGCACCTGCAAATAGGGCTTCACGAGGCTCAGACCAAGACCAATGTATTTAAATCGAGTCTTGGTCTTGCCTACAAGACCAAGACTCCATTTAAATACATTGGTCTTGGTCTTGGTCTCGTAAAGCTCTACCTGCAAAGTAGTGAAAATTACTTTTAAAAAGAAAACACGATTGCCTTCGGAAGATGGTTGTCTAATCGCTTAAGATCTACCGCAATAGTCGCTGTAGCCATGCCACCGGCTAATCCTCCAGCGTCCCGCGTCGTCCATCTTCGAGTCTGGGAATCTCCGAGAACGGGGAAAGAAAGGAGGGTAAAGAAGGCGGATAGTAGTAGGGCATACGGGATTCGCGGAGATCCCACGCGAGGCGAGCGCCACGATCAAGCGGTTGCGCGCGTCTGCTCTCTGGATTCCGATTGTCGATCCGATGCGCCTGCTCCCTGCGGCCAAAGATGCGGTTCCGCGTCTAAAAATTGATTCGAAGCTGTATCTTTATCTAGCCGTAATATTACAGCACAAGAGCCTCCATTGAACACAATTTTAGATAGTTTGCTTTTGATTGTACTGTATTCGACTTCTTATTGTAAGTGTTGCAAAAAGATCTTTTTATTTTAAGTTTGAAAAAATAAACATTGAATGATTAATAAGCGTAATCAATTTACAAATTGAAAAGAATGTAGAGAGCGTAATTAAAATTTAGAAGATCGGCAAAAAAATTTAGATTATATTTGTAACCATTTTGCAGCTAATTTGTCTTGTGTACTAAATATAGTTTCGACAGAACCTATAGACTTTTATTTTTTTCCAAAGCACATTAGTCGTAAAGAACACAAATTATTGTACTAGTTAATTGCGAATTCGAAAGCAATTCAATCGGCTAGCTCCACACGTCGATTGCCTTACATAACACGTATACTTGAGATCGGTAATCGAAAAATCGCGGCGAATGATAGAAACAATTTTTTTCACTTTACCCGGTGTTCGCGAGACCAGACGGAAAAGTAATGTACCGTGAAGCTCATGAGATTGATCGATTAAATTGATCAATGGTGCTCACAGTTTCCTTTGCGAGCCGTGTAAGGCACATGACGTAAGTGTTTCACTTTGTGGCCGACGAAAAGCAGCTCAAATTGGGTATCTCATTTCAGCCGGAAATTTTTTCCCCACTGAAAAAAGGGAAAACAATGGGGCCATTAAGCGTGTTGATCGATCATTTTGTTCTTGCCAGTATCGGTAAAAAAAATCAATACAACTTTGTTCGCGCACGGAACGCATTAACTAATAGCAAACATGAAATAATAGGTGTTCTTTTCGAAAAAGTGCTGTCGCGGCCAAATCCTCGCACAATCGGCGCTAATTCGATTTCCCCCGCGCGCAACCGGTCGCTCTCGTCGCGGCTCGTTCATAACCCGCTTGCTTGCCGGCACATCCGAAACACAAAGAAACGCCGGTATCAATAAAATTAATGACCGCGCGCGCAGATTGCGCCCGGCAACTTTCGCGCGCGGCTTTTCCATCCGCGCGATAATTACGCGGCTACCGCCTTTAAAGCGAAAAAAAGGCGACGGGAGAGGGCGGGCGAGGCCGCCGCCTAATTGGGGACGGCTACCCGCTCGTCCGAGGGTCCGCGGATCGCGGCAGATTAATCATCCCCGTAAAATGGCGAGGCGCGAGGATGATGGATTCGAGGACGATCGCGGCCGTCTAGCCGCTCGGAGACGCGGCCCGAATTCCGCGGCCCCCTCAAAAACCGGCCAATTTTTCATTCGCCGCTACCGAGCGCGGGGCCGGGTGAAAAACTTAATTACGCACCTTCGTTACGAGGCGACGGTTGCTATGATAACGGATTTCGCGATTTCGTTGTGATAGGCTTTCTTATTGTTTTGCTGCTGGCGATGATTGATTGGCTTTTGTGATAAGTTTTTTGTACCTATACTGTCCTCTGTAGCTACTGTACCTACTGTTTTTATATCTACTGTAATAAAATATTTGAATTAGTATTTTTGGACTTAATTTAGTAATTGAGTTTACATAAATTATTTATATAATATGAAGACACGAACGTAAACAGTAATCATAGTGACATTTGCAGCAATATTTAATTGAATTCTCATTTTGTAGTATATTTATATTACAGACTTGTTTTTAATGATGGAGAGTAAGTGTGGGTTTAGACTGACTATAAATAATACATTGAGAATCGAACATTGAATAAATGGATGGCAAACAACCGCGTAAAACCACCAAAAGAAAAGCACTCATCAATTAAAAAAAGACCTAAATGACCCGTACAAAAATAGAATTAAGTCCACCGTTCGCTTTTCCGAATTAAAAAACATCCCCAAATACATGTATAAACCCGGCAATCGTTAATAAAATAAACATCGCGCTCCGCTTTTAACGGGCAAATAAATGGCAAACCTCCATTATTTAACCGCCCGCTACAGAATTATTCTTTCATCGATTATGTCGCGGCCGGTCGGGCTCGAAATTACGAAAGAAGCGGCCAGTTTTTCGGGGCGAGGGCCGCTACGCATATACCTGCGCACCGGTGGAAAGCGTTCATT
>JAXIUT010000009.1:387168-400303 GCA_035586675.1 Eurytoma californica | reverse complement strand
TTTCTTAATTTTCGCACTTAGTTAATCCTATAAATGTGCATTTGACAAGTGTTGATAAGTGACTTTAACAAATTGCTTTTAATCCTTTAAAACCTGTAGCTAATTTAAAATAATAAATTATACAATTTAAATAAACTCCAGCAGTTTTACATTCCGTGTAAATAATTTTAAGTAGGTAGCCAGTCAGGTTTTCGCAAATTTCAAAATCACTGGCATTTCAAATGCGCCGGGCAAATTGCGCTCGCCGCCGGCGCGCAAAAATTCCTCTAATCCGTAAATGCGCAATCGCGCTCGATCGTCTAAATCACTTAGCTATCGGCGGGAGAAAGTTAATAATTTCCGCGGTACCACGGCGGCATGATAAATGCGCTCGATAAACATCCTCCGCGAGAAAAACGCTCCCAGAGACAAGCGCGGCATTAGCGCGCCCGACTTTCTAAATTCTCCGCGCGCACGCACGCAGTCCATCTACGCGCGCTCGCATCAATCGGCTCCTAACGCCAATAATGCGATTCCAATTAGGTCCCTCGGAATCGAGCAATCTTACGGCCCCGAGCTTAGAGGGACACTCGCGCATCCGCCGGCGCGACCGCAGAGTAATGACGGGGGCGTCGAAGGGGTATGCGCGCGCGACTCGGCCCTTATTATCCCCCGGGTCGTCCCGAGGTGGAGCGCGCGTCGGGGCGATGATTGCCGATCGCTGTGTAATCACGCGCGGAGGGGGCAAAAAGAAGCGAGCGGAGGCCGCGACGATTTCGGCCATTTAATTTGGGGACGCGCGGGAGTGCGCTCACGCTCGGCCGCGAAATGACAGTAATAGAGACCGACTGATTGCAGGTGCCCTCGCGTTCCCGCGCGACGATTGTCCGATTTATTTGGCTCGCGTGCATCAATTACGTCATTATCGTCGGGCGCGACGGTCGCCGATCGTAAAGCGCCGGCGAAATTGCGCGGCCGATCGGACGCAATCGGCCTCGATTACATTGTTGCGCGCGCGCGCGGCCGAAGAATAAAGGAATTACACCGTACATGGATTTTTATCGCCGGCGGCCGCGTTCACCAATCGCCGCGGGGATTTAAATTTTCGATCGATCGCCGACGGGGGGAAGTTGCCTCTCGATAAACTCGACGTAAAATTCGGCAGGGACATCGGCGAATAAAAGTTTAACTGCGCGGCGCGCGCAAAACGCGGGCGTCGCTCAAGTTTTATCGCGAAATCCCTGCTCGGATCGCCGATCGTAAAAGCCGCGGCGGAGGAAGCTCGATAATATGCGGCGCACCGTAGAATGATGTCTTTACGATCTCTCGCTCGCTCCCTTAATTTATCGCTTTATGGCGCTCGCCGCCGGAGTCCCCGGGGGTGGGTGGGGGCTCGTCGGTGGGCCGAGCGAACGAGACAAATGAACCGCGAAACAAAGGCGAGCGCGGGGCGTGGCGCCGAGGGTATTAGAGCCCACTGACGGGCTCGAGTTAATTGGATTCGAGTCGAATTGTTTGCGCGCAAGAGAGGCATCCACCCACACCGGCAGTGCCGCCGCCGGTGCGCCCGGACACCGAAAACCTTCTCGGTCATCGTTGGGAAACTCTTTTTTCCGGTGGGAAGAGGGAGGCTGCTTTCCTTCGCCGCTGACTCTTCTTCCACAGAGGTAAACTTCTCGATGTTTGGGAACCCGGATACGGATACCTTCAGATTTTATTTAATTATTTCCTATTTAAATTTAATTAACTTGGTGTAGAAATTAAAATTAAACGTTAAGAATTTATTTCTGATTTGTAGTGTTTGTAATTTCATAGTAGTTTTAATGATGCAAAAAAAGTTGACTACAACTTTCTTAAACTATTAATCACTCTTCTTAAAAATTGGAAAATCTTAGTACAAATCTACCTCGGGTAAATAAATATTATAATTTAAACAGTACAGTTGATTAATTGACATATACATACTTATATGTTACTTAGGAAACATAGACGTACCAACTTCTTTTTACATCGAGATTAATAATACATTTTATTACACCTGTCCCCGCTTGTCAAGGCATAAAGGATAATAATTATCCACTTTTAATGCAAATTCGCTTTCGCACCTAGGATGCAATTACAATAAACGATGGCGAGCCGTCGCCACGAGCACCGGCTCCCGTTTCTCGTTAAAACATACCAATACAATGATCCGAGGCAGACCGTGGTCACTTAAGCACGCCGCTGGCCGATAAGCTCGAAAACCTCACCCGACCGATCGATCATATGCGCGATCGTGGCGAAACAAGTCGCGAGAACACCGCGAGCAACTCGCTCCATTAACGAATGTACGCGAGGCACTCCGAAGACGCGACATTAGAATAACGCCACGCATCGCCTTGGGTTAAACGACTTGACGACGTCTGCAGATATAGATGCGTAACGAGACCGCGCGGTAGGATCCAGAGGCTGTGAGGAAAAACGCCACTGCGTTTTTGGCGGTCCCGCGGCTTTTCCTGCAGCAAGCCTCGGGTGTGGGAGACGGGAGTGCGGCGAGTGTACATACAATGTTACCAGGTGGCAATCTCCTTGTTCTCTCCCTGGGGCGCGCTAATTAAAACGGTTAATTTCGCGTTTGCGCAAAGCGTCCGTTAATTAATAAGTGCGCGCGGCTGCAAAGGAGTTTTTATCTTTTTACATATTTCTCATGCGCGGTACTCTTCTCGCGAGTCATGCTTCTTCTCGTAATTCGAACACTGAGTTGCTCGCTCCTTCAACGAGAAGAGATTTTCAAATTTCGCGCTCGGATCTCTAAATAGTCAGTCGAGCGGCTGCAGATCGAAGCGACAAATAGAATCGTCAAACGATTTTGAGCACTCAAATCATTCCAATCTATAGGCTTTTTTTTGTGTTGTTCGCGCTAAAAATATCGAGTGTCACTGCCATGATCTAACCGATTCTTACGCTAATTAACCTCGCGTCGAATCAAGGGCAGACTCGGAGATTTTTGGAAATCCCCGGGAAACCCGATATCCGCGCGTGAGCTCACCCACACGTCGCGCGCGGGAACCGGTCGTGGACGAACCTGTGCACTCGCGCGGCTGCCTCGGAACCGTCGGAAAAGCGCGGCGAGATAAGCGCGTCCTGCTCTTCGAACAAAGGGCGAGCGAAGGGGAAAAAAGGCGCGAGGTAGGCCGACGACGCGGTGGGGAAAAGAGAACGGCGAAGGAGGTCGGAGACTGGAATAATTTGTCAAAGGTTGTCAGGCAGGACATGGCGGCGCGACCGCGTCACGGGCTAATGAAGCGTCGAAAATTTCGCCGCGAAACACGGCGACGAGTTATCCGCTCGGCTGGGCTTCGCGCGCGCCCTGGCCTTAGCGCCAATGAGCAGGAGAACGCTTGCTTTTCAGCGGATAAGACGGCCCGCATTCCGCGACGACAATGCGCGCGTACGTGAAAATTATGAAAAGTGACCCATCTTTTAGCCGATTAATGCTAATTTCACCTTATCACGCTTACATGTCTTTTAGTGGCTATTTTCTTTTAATTTCTTCATTTATTTTTTTCTTTTTTGGTCGAGTTGATTTATACCTGCAACTACTGTTTTTTAAGCAGCAACGCTTTAAACATTAAAAAAAAAAATGTTTGAAAAGGCAAAAGATACAAATTGGAATAAAGACTAGTAATCAGAAACGTCATAAATATATGTGTAAACTAGTTCTCGAAGCTCAGACCCGCGAAAGAATATTAGCATTGTAAAAAGGCGCCCCGAGGGGACTCGGAGCGGTAGAAGCGGAGTTCCGACGTGGAAAAATTGAAAGTTAAAAACATACAATTTTAAAACGTAAACTCCCTTAATTAATAGCGCGCGAAGTGTAATTAAGTGTGCGCGCGATGCGGCCCTGAGCGAATTAACGCGCGAGTCTTATCGCGTTAGTTTTGTAATTAAAATTAACAGCGCGCGGCGCGCTGCCAAATTAGCCCCTAATGTCCTCCCGTCGTCCGTCAGCCTCTCGCTCTCGCCTCTCCCTTTCTCTCTTGCCGGCCACAAAAGTCCGAGCGGCGGTAGTTAAAGGATGCCAGTGCTACCATCATCAATAAGTGTCACGGGGACTATATGTATTCGGCCCGATACACCGGCCCATATTTACAACGAAGCGCCTTAATTATCTCGCGCTCTTTCAGCGACTCGCTTCTCGCTCTCCTCTCCTCTCGCCCTCCGCTCGATCGATTCCTCCGTTTTCTTTTCTATCCCGTATCTTTGCGGCGCGTCCGAGTGTAAGTGTGGGGAACCTGTTTCATCTGTCGCGCGCTCGAGCCCCTCGGCGCTCGAAAGTTTTTTAATGTTATGTGGGAATTCGCTAGTGAGGATAAGTGTGTGTATGTACTTGTTTTCGTGTGGAATCTATTGATTACGTTCCCGTTCACGGGTTTTATTTTCTTTTTATTTGAATTTTAAATGCTCCATTGGGTTATCGCCGGATTTTAAATGCTATTTTAAAATAATTTAGAGTGTATCTTTTAGTTTTGGATAACACGTCATTATACTCGCCATAAAATGCACGCTCATTCAATCTTCATTAAATATTTTATTGCGTTTAACGGAAAAAAAAGTAAATTGAGATATCATCTTCAAGTTACTAATTCTTATCAATAACCAGTATAAAAAATATATTATAAAAAAATACTTATCTTTTAAATCATAAACAAATAGAAAAATTGGAATGGTAGAAATTCAAAAATTTAATTATCTTGAACGTTGTATAAAAGAAACTCTTAGACTTTATCCAATTGTACCGCGCGTACCAGTTATTCCAAGAAATATTAATGAAGATTTACAATTAAGTAAAATAATAACTTATAATAATTTTATAACTATTTTATACTAAGTACTTTTTAATAAGCGTATGTATTTTAGAAAATTATTTTTTACCAAAAGGAGTAATCGTACAAGTAAATATTTATGAGGTTCACCGAGACCCTAATTTTGGCCAGAAACGGAAAAGTTCGATCCCGATAGATTGTTGTCGCAAAGAGTACAAAAACGGCATCGATTTTGTTACATTCCTTTCAGTGCAGGACCGCGCAATTGCATCGGTATGTTACGTTACATATTAACGAATTACTTTTAGTGTTTTTTTTTCTAAGCTCAATTTATTTACATTTCTTTTTCCAGGGCAAACATTTGCTGTGATGGAAATGAAATCATTAGTTCCTTATTTCCTCTATGATTCCTACTTAGAACGTATTGACCTATAGCACACAAAGTTCCTCTGTTGCGAGATTTGGTACTTCGACCTGCCGGCCCAGTTTACGTAAAATTGAAACCAATTCATAAAATGATTTAATGTTGCGATATCCTTTGATTGAAATTTAACAATAATGCATCCTAAAACAAAACTAAACAATTTTCAATGTAAAATTTGCGCATTTCCTCCTACTACACTAATCCTCGTATAACACCGCAGACTGAAACCTCGTGCATAAACGAGCGCGTGTCGTACGAGTATCCGCGCACACCTCGAGCCCATGGCGAGATTCCGCAGATTTATCGAGCCGTCGGGCCGAGAGGCCGAGCGATAAGCGTTACGCGTGTTTATTCAATGAACCGCGAGCCCGCGCAATCTGCAGGCTCGATTTTGACGAAATTTATTGGATGTCGCGTCCGCGACGCTTATCGCGCGGCTGCGGTCGCGCATTACACCCGCGGCTCGCCCCTCGCTTAATGAAATCGTTTTCGCAACGGCTTTTCCTCGGGGCGCACGAGCTGCGCGAGCTTTCGCGACAATGGCCCGACATGTGCGCGCTAAGCGTGTTTGATTTTTAGAGCGGAAAGCGAGGCGATTTCGCACTTTGACGGTTATCGATGCCGCCCATCGACTGGCCAGTAAGAACGATTAATTGTCAATTTAACAGTAGGCCAATTTTATAAGAAAATCTAAGGTTATTTGGATAAAAGATTAAAATTCCTAATTCTGTAATGTTTAGCTTGTATTTAGAAGCTGGAATTTCATGTGCGGATCAAAGGACTCTTAATTTATCTGCAAATAATAATAATCTTTAATTAATACTCACGAACTTTTTTGGAGTACAACAGTTCAAACTGATACCAGCAAGTAAAATAAAGAATAAATAATAAAGTATATAACCAAAGTATATAACCAAACAGATTGAATACTTAAATTTTATTAGTATGATGCAAAATTTAATAATTTTCTATAAATGTCAGTAATTAATATGAATCTTATATCCCAGAATTTTCGTTTACTGATGTAGCAATAAAACTATAAAAAAATTTCTATTTGTCCCTCTTACCGTATCATCAAACATCTATCTGAAAAATTGTTAAAAAATGAAAGTCGATCAACGCAACATTTAGCACGCAGCAAAGACGATTCCCGCTCAGTAGCCAAGGTATTTCATCGGCGGATCCAGCCGCGATCGGTTCTGGGCAATGGAAGAGGCCGGGGCTGCACGCGAGGCGACCGAAGACGGAGAATCGGCCGGCTCGCGGCGGGGGGTCGCGGATATCGCGCACAATGCGCGGACGGAGTACGCGTCGAAGGGAGGCGCGCCGTGGGACGCCCCTGCTACCGATGATATTTCATTTAGCTCGCAGCCGCCTCTCGCGCTCTAGGCCGCGCGTTCGCGCGCCGGAATTCAAATTAATATTCGGCGCTGACGTACGAAATTATACGGCCCGGAGGCACACGGACTCGCTGCCGCCCGCCAGGAAACAAATGAGCCGTGCACGAGACGCGCCGCTCCTTTACCACGGGGCACGCAGCGTCCGAACGGGTTCGGAAGAGCTAGATTTTCTTTCCCCGTCGTTTCTCTTTCGAGGGTTTTCGAATTACATTTTTCTGCCGAGATAATGGCTTCCGCAGGGGTTTTGCACTTGGTTTGTTTTTTTTTTTCTCAGATATCCGGAATTACTTTAAATCTTTAAAAATATGTTATTTTTTAAATATCTTTTATCGTAATTTTTTATATATTCATTAAAATATCGTTATGATCGTCGAACTAAAATTAATGCAATCAAGTTCGACGAACTCTTCGTTTAAAAAATCCTTTCACCACTCGAGCGAAATAAAAATAAAGTCCTTTCACGAAAAAAAGAGAGCAAATAAAGCTCATTATGAGCCATAAAATTCATCTCCGCTAAATGAAAAGAAGAAATTTTTTCGGCACCGCGTGGCAGCCGGTGAAATAAGGACTACACGCGCGCGGGGAGTACGTGCAAAGTTCGGCGGCTCGTCTTTAATCTCGGATCCGGCTACCGGCTCCACACGCGCATCCTTTACCAGCGCGCACACATCGCCGATGTGCTGCGTAAAAGGCGAGGAGGAGGTGCGCGGCGCGCGCGGGGGCCCCGGCGATCGGGCCGCGCCGATAATCATCTCCGAACATGACGCTGTTGTATACAAAGGATTGAAATGAACAATTAAGGGGAGCGTGCGGCCCGATCGGCAATTACCGTGCGCCGCGAGAGGCATCGCATACACATACACGCCGGAAAGCCCGCGTCGTCGGAATCGTTTTAATTTTATGCTCCCGATGCGCCGCCCGATTAGTCGTGCCCCGGCGTACACAAAGTGACGTTTTATCGAATTTATCGTGATGCCGACGCGCCACCCACGATAGTGTGAAAGCCCTTCATCTTGATAAGAATTTTGATTGACGAATTCGATGATTCGACCGCCCGGGCCTGCACACCAGCGCATGAGATGTTCATTCGGAGCGTTTCCGTGGGGTTTAACGATCCCTTGATAAAGCCCGAGGTTGATCTCACAGTTTAATGTGTGCATTAAAGGAACAGGTTTCAGGTTGTGATGTTTTCGAGCTAATAGTGGAATTATGTTGTTCGAATAAAATTATGATAATATTATTGACTATTATTGTTTCGATTTATCTAAACATGACACGCATTTCCGTTTGATAAGGAGTATTCAATGTTTGAATGTGAATATGGCATGTTACGGAACTTTTATTATATTTACATAAGAATTTCTTAGCAAAGTTATTTAAATAAAACACGTAATTAATTTTCAAGTTCTACTTAAAAAATTACTAAATCATGGAGATTACACCACCAAATATTTTAATAGATAATTTTTTTCTTATTTAAAATTATTTCAGTGTATTAAATCTTGATCATCTTAACCCTTCTTATTAATAATATCCAAGAAATACTTCAGTTTGAATAGTATTATGTCAATATCCAAAAAAGTAAAATTCAACTCAGCAGTGAGTGTTCAAATAAGTAACTACGAGCACCGGCCGGTGCAACGTCCAGTAATAGACGTATAAATGTTCACCCCTGGGCCCGTTCGATTTCCCGAACGGTCGAAAAAGAAGAGGAGCCGCTCACCTGTGCGTCCCATTGTTGGCAAGATAATTCGGTCAAAGTAACTAATTGTCCGGCGCTTTAAGGCCGCGCCGACGGCGGCGCGCGGCTCCCTTTGTCGTAATTAATAGTCCCTCGGACGTTCGCTCACTAAATAATTCCCCATCTATCTTCCTTCGCCCCCCTCCCCACGGCTCCGCGCCTTTGATTCTCGGATATTCATCTCGCGCGGTGAATGGCGAGGCTTCGCGACTGACCTCGCCGTTCGATCTCCCATCGATCGGCCGATCCCTCCCCTCCGCGCACTGTGCGTTACGTAAAGCCGAGATCGACTGGTGCTCCACGTAGTTTTGAGTGACTCGTCGGGCCCCTCGGCCAGTTTTAACGCGTTAATGCGATCGTTAATCTCCCGGGCGGGGTTTTCTTAGGTTTTTTTTTCTTCTATTTATACCAGCGGCGATTTGTTAATGAGTGCTCCGGGGGCTCGAGATATTTTGAAGGATCAGGCTCGCGCTGTAGTGCACTTTTAATTCGAGTAATTTCAGGTCGCATTTGATTACCATACACATCTAAATATTAGATTTTTTCTTTTTAAGAAATTACCAGCTTGTATTTGGATGAATATTTTTGGAAAAGAAAGACGAAAGTCGCAGCGAGTTTTCACGGAGTACTTTCGTTCGCTGCATGTGAAAATTTGAGCAATGCAAAATCACGCTTATTATGCGCAGAGTTAATGACATAAACACTTCCGAAGTCGTCCGAAGATTCACCAGTGCTCGAATACATCAACTTTCTACTTGAAAATTCCCCATCGCTCTTTAAACTCTCGGTCAATTTTACAAATATCCCAATCATCTTTACAATTCAGCCGTCGTAAATTGCTTTATTAATAACGAGGGAAGGAATCGGCCGCGATTTCTCGCGGCCACGTCGTTATCCATTAGCGTGATTACCTCATCGACGGGGCAGTTCGACAAACCTCGGAGCAACGGCATTAATCAGGCACGAGGTCCGGATTCCACGGTCGCTTTATCAGCCCGATCCGCGGTAGCGTGTCCCTTGCTTTATTATCGATGCTCGGCGCGATCGTCGCCGGCAGCGTGATCGCTTATTCGCGCCCGGGTTTCTTCTTTTTATTTCGCCAACGCGCCTAATGGTCGGCCGGTGTTACCGTTAGCGATGTATCGTAGCTCCGGGGCGCTCGCGCTAATTTATCCCTGCTAATGCTCAATTTATATCGCCTCGGCGCTCGTTTTGTACGTCAGTTGTCGCGTCCTAGAGATTCTCGATTTTACCATCGATGATTAATCGCTTCGGGACGAAAGCAATTTTCGCGTGGGACGCGTAAAAATTTGTATTTCACATTTTTTCGCGATCGCGCGGAGGTTGAATTAAGAAGTTCCTTTTATCCCATCTTGATTCGATGAATGAATCGTTTAGTTAATTGGGAAAAAATTGCGTGATATCTTAATAAAATCGTTCGGCGCGGTGTATAAAAAAAGTCAAAGCGGTGTCCGAAACTACCAAGGAAACGTATAATTCATGCAAACGCGTTTGTAGACCGTCCCGATGCTTATCGCGCCTCCTTAATTAAATACGCCTCGCGAACGTACGACAGAGCTCCACCGTTTTCGCCCCCCCGAAAATAAAAAACGAAAAAACGGCGCGACGCAAAAATGAAGAGGTATATAAGTGCCGCCGGTAGCGTTCTCGCCGGCAGGGGCGCCGCCAGATCGCCGATAGGGGAGCTCGTAATTCGCGGCCGAAAAGCTCGCTTGGGCGCGTAAACGCGCGCGCATCGGCTAATTAATTATTGCCATCGAGATAAGCCCGGCGAATGTTTAGCCAACAGCCCACACCGCACGGCCGCTCGCTCACTCTCCTCTTTTTGTTTTTATCGTCGCGAGCTCTCGTTATTTTTCGGGAAGGGCACATGCGCGCCCCGAAAAATTCAAATGTCCTAATTAGCGCGGAAGAACAGCGCGGCGATGGCTATCGCGCTATATCGTGGCCCCGCGCGCGCAATTTTCGGAACACCTCGCGCACTTTTTGTCGAGCGGCTCCGGCGCTCCCGTAACGTTCCCCTCGGTGACGACCGAGGGTTATGACGCGAGTCGGGGGGCATGTGGTTCCTTTCCGGGGGTTGGACGCGCTGCGAGCTCGAGCTTATCGCGCCCGGGGATCCGTGACGTTTTGGGATGCGGTTTGTTCGCATGAAAACGATGTCGCCCGGCGATTAGATCCTGCCTGCCTTTCTCCGTAGTTTTTCGGAATGTAGAAATGATGTTTCTATTAGAGCTTCTAAATGCAGATGTATCTACTCATTTTTTTAAATTAGTTCGAATATTTAAGATATTTAGGATAATCTTTTTGTTTTAAAATACACAAAAATTTAGATATCACTGTCAAAAGAAAAAAATGTTTTCTTATTTACTGCATTCCTTTTTTAAATAACTATGTATCATGTGCTACCTATGCGTCATGTGTTTTTTCTTTAAACTACTATGAAAAGATGTTTCATTTAAATTACCACTTACTTTTTATATTTTTACTTACCTTTTTGAGATAAACTGCAATTATTCCTTCGATATTGAGGATTAATTTATGATAGCACAATAAATTTGAATATCACTGCGATTCAAGGTGCCCGAATAAAAAGAAAGATTTAAAAACGCAAAGCAACGAGATTAAGAAGAAATACCCGATGAAAGTTCCATTCACGTTTTAATCGGCAATCCATAACGAGCCGTCGACGGGATCCTCGCCGAATGAACTCGTCGCAGATGCGGGTCGCGTGACGGCGTCCGAGCGCGATTAGTCGCTCGGGCGACAAACCCGCCGATATCCGCCGATGAGCATCGATTAGCCCCGGCAGCGCCCCATGCAAATATCTGGCGCGCGCCTCGCGTGACGAGATGACGTATTTTTCGCGCGCGGCTCCGCGCCGTCCTCCTGATTTATGGATCCCATCGGCTCGCCTCGTTAATCGATTTTGCCGCGCCGCGCACCCGGGAGCAACGCTCGCTCGCGCAACCGCTAATCGGCGCGCGCCGATTAGCCGCGAATTATTGGCGATTTCCGCGTGCCGGATTTTCCCGTTGCGCAAAGCGCGACGTCGGTAACGATACCTCGCCGGGTGTAACTGTCGGCGCAGAATCGAAATTGGCGAGCGACGGGGAAAAGCGCGAGCTCCTCGGTAGCCGAGTCGATCTGTCCCCCGTGAGAGAAACGCCTTAATCTTTCCGGCTAAATCTCGAGTGGGCGGGCGAAAAAACGGCGAGGTACACGATGAGCACGGCTACCGAGTATCACCCGCATTCTCGCGTCTCACTCGCGCGCGCCAACTGGTTTCTCGCGCGACGGTCCCCGCGCTGACGGCATTATCACTTTACTCGGTCACTCCGGCGCGCGAACTATAAATTATGCGGTTTTTTCTCGCCCTCTCGCGATATACGCGTATAAATATTCGCGGCGATTTAACGAGCTGCACAAAGAAGCGCAATTTGCGCTCGGCGAATTAATGTGCATAAGCGTGCGAGCGCCGTACGGTGCTTCCCGAAGGAGGCGCCTTTTTCGAAGATCACGGAATGGCCGGCAGGAACTTAATTACGAATTTTCCACAGTTTGAATTCATAAATAAATGTATCACCGTGTACGTCTCGCGGAGGAGGAAAAGAGCGTCGGGAGGGAACGAGGAGCGCTCGCGGCGATAAGCATCGCTTCGCTGATATTATATGTCCCGTGTGTGCGCGCGCGTGCTGCGACTCTGTATAAGGCGCGCGAGGAAGAGAGAGAGGGAGTAGCCGGTCCCCGCGCATATTTCAAAAGTGCAAATTCAACGCTAAAGTGTAACAAGTATCATTTGTAAGAAAGCCAAGCGGAGAAATAATAAACTCATCAAGATTGAATTGAATTGCCGTGTACAGTGTGCGAGCGCGTGCAGCGCGCGCGCACGTACGTACGCGAGCGAGGCATCACCTGCGCCATCGGCTTCCTCATTAGCACCGAAATTTCGAGCGGCTGCATAATTAAGTGAGAAAAATCCGTGAAAGCCCTGGCGCGTCCGGGGGGAGATAAAGCAGCGCTCCCGCTTGGTTACATAGCCACGGAATCGTAAATAAAGAGGATTATTTGGGAAAGAGGCGAGCGCTCGTATCCTCGTTTTTCTCGACGTTTTGACACGAGACAATGCGCCGCGCGCGTCCCTCGTAAAGTCATTCGGAATTTTTTTTCAACCACGAATTATCGATCCCTATTCTCAGGACACGGACTGTAATAAAGACGTTCCATGGTTTCGTGTAGAAACAGTGCACAGTAAATAGTAAATAAAAAAATTTTTATTAATATAAACCTTATAAATTAATTCAAATGTAAAAATTATTTCAGAAAAGTTTATTCCGAGATTAAAGTGATATATCATTTTTAATGGCTGTTAATAAACCCACAAAATAAATAAATAAACGAAAATTACGGAGAAGATAAATTATTCATCCGCTCGCTACAGAAAGTCGTTCAACTCAACAAAATCCATCAAGAAAAGGAAAAGTCTGTTACATAAAATTCACACAATTACAAGTAAACGCAAACATAACTGAATAAAAGTCGGCGAAGCTGGGGGGAGGCAGCGGTTGGTGGTGTGCGAGGGTCCGAGGCGTTTAATGCTCGTATCGGCTTGGCGCTCGCGCGCACGCACACTGCGGAGTCCCGGCGCGGGAGCAACAACGGAAGTGAGAGCAATTAACGATATAAGTGGTCCGCTGGTCTCGAGGAGGCCAGATAGCATCGCCGACACTCGGACTCCTCTGGGGCCGCGCGCGCGCGTGTGTGT
>JAXIUT010000009.1:359665-385831 GCA_035586675.1 Eurytoma californica | reverse complement strand
CGTTCAAAATTAAAAGGCTTTTACTTATTGCTTAAGTGAAAGAATTTTGTTTTGGAATAAGTGGCTATTCACTTATTTCACTTTACCACATTTAGAGAGAAATTATACTCTATCTCTTAAAAATTGACTCACTAAAATGTCTGCACGCTCCAAAAACAAGGTGGAAAAGCCTCAAAACGAGCTAATACGAGTGAAAAAAAGGCGCACCGGTAAAAGCAAACAAAGAGCCAGTCACAACAATCCCGGCGCTCATTGAAAGGAGCTTACGCAAGAGGGCCGGACAAGCGGCTCGCTAACGAAGCTGACAAATCTGCGGTTCGGGGTTTACGGTCGCGGCGTCAACGTAACGAGAGAGCGGGCGATAGGAAGAGGAAGCGGGGGCAGCGGTCCCCGTCGACTTTTGTTGCCTCGAACCGTTGCCCCGCGGCCGCTTTTGTTATTACACGCCTCGCTCGGGACGCAGAAGCCCGGCAAAAGCTCGAGCAGCGATTTGACCGGGCCGCGGGTTAACCACATCCTCTCGCGCGCGTCCACCTTTCTTTAGCCGGCGCGACGCGCTCTTTCTTGTCCCCTGCCTTCTTCGATTTCCATCGGAGGGTCGCCGAGTGTAACGCGCACACGCCAAGCAGGTGCAGTCGAGCTAGGACGCGATTCCCCGCGCACGTATATTATGTACTATTGCACCTGCATCGGACCTGCTGAACGGGAACCTAATTTTCGGCTTTTTTTCGGACGGTTTTCTTGCCGGGGAAACACGCGTCGAGCTTGCCGAGGTTATCTTGCATCTTGAGAGATGTCTGTTTCTCGTGTTTATGGCTATTACGGATAATTCGTAGATTATTTTCTCGAGGCTTATTTAAGCGATGACATTTCCAAGGCAGCTGTGGCAATTTCTTGAATTTTCTATCAAGCTATTTAAAACTGGAGTTATTTAAACTTCTAATCGAGCAAATTTTTTACATTAGTTTTATGAACAATTTTTATTACTTATCTATGTACGCTTGAAAACAATTTTCAATTTACGGAAAAAATGGTTAAAGAATTATCAGACAAGAATTAAATAAGGGGCTAACAAGGAAGAGGCTCTGAAAGTTTTTTTTATGAAGTTGGCGAATAATCCGCGCGGCCGGTGTCGTTTACGCTCGGCTGGTCAGCTCGGATGCGCCGCTCCGGAAAAATCGTTAGTGCTCTCTATTCGCCGCGAGTCGTCGAAGTGGCCGACGCCACTAATGGGGCCCCAAATTAATATCTCGTAATTAGGGCTACCCGTTTTACCCTAATAGGAATAAAATAACCCCATTCGCCTTGTCCGGTAATTGTGCATCGCAGCTCTCTCTCTCCGTCTCTCCCGACAGCGACGGAAATGAGCAAATACGATTAAGCCTTAAGTTGTGCCTGTCATGCTTCGCATTCACCGCGCGCGAGGCGTGCGTGCTCGGCTTTTTACATTTGCCCGTTCGGCTGAACTTTGGGCCTCTCGAGGTTCGTTGATTCTCCCTGCTCTCGTGATTATGCATTTATAAGCACTCCAATTTCGCCGCCACGGCCGAGATAAGGATAATTAAGCCGCGGACGGCCGGGTAATTTCGCCGAAATGGCTTCTTGATTAGCGTGATTATTTATTCCTGAAAATTTTTTAATGAAACCCCCCGAACAAAAGGTGCTCGACTCGCGGTAATCTCTATATCCTTTGTGCAGAACGAGCGTAACGAGGCAAATGATATTTTAATTTTTTTCCCCCCTCCACCGAGGTGCATTATAAACCGCCGCGAAAATTTCCGTTCCGCCGAGGCGAGCGAGAAATAAGAAAACGAAACTCGAAATTTCGCCGTGAACGGAGCTGTCGTGCGGCTAATCTCCCGGGCGGCGGGCGGCGAGATAAAAGCCCGATAAACGCGGAATTAAGTTTTCACTCCGGCGGCATCAGCCTGTTAAATGGGCTCTTGATCGGCCCCCGGTTGCCGCGCTTTACAAATGCGAGCGCGAATTTCGCCGGATCGAGATTTTATCGGGCCGCGCTTAATGTATCGAGCCAAATTATTAATACGTTTTTGAGAAATCGCATCAGAGCCTTTCGCGCTCCAGCCGTTTCTTTTTCCGAGACGTCGCGCGCCTCTCTCCGCGAGCACGTCTCGGCTTTGTGAATGACGAGATTAACTTGTGAGAAACTTCTGGTGGATGACGTTAATTCAAATTTTGCTCGAATTTTTTATTTTTCATTTGATTAAGTAATTCAGCATTTTCCAATATTAATTTTGAATGGTAAAAAGTTAAATTAATATTTATCTTATTTAATTTAAACGTAGTTTGGATACGAAGAAAAACGAGGATGGGAGTTAGAAGGGGAAAGGTGCAATAAGTGATGAAAAAAAGTCGGCATGTAAATTCAGTATAATATATTTTCCATATATCTTTTGCTATACAGACATGTATATTACAAAGCATGATTTACTATATATTTCTTGCTGCTTGGGGACTTGTAACGTTTAATATCGAACCGGCTTAGAAAATAACCAATGACGGACCGATCGATCGATACGCGTCACGCGTCCCCAAGTCGATCGATCGATCAATGGAAATCGCCGGTATTTTATGTGTCACATTTTTTTTCTTCGCTTTCGCTTAGATCTGTGTTTCTCGCATCATCACACGCATAATTAGGCGCGCGCTCGCGCTCGCACACGCACACTCGCTCCTGATAAAATCTAGGTAATTTTATACATTCATAATACTGGTACTCCCACCTATATCGAACGCTCCGCGCCTCGAGAGCGTCTCTTCGCGAGGAGGGGGGTGTCGGGGGGAGGAGAGTTTCACACGCATTCGTCGAAATTCGAGTCCGCGGAGCGACTCCTCTTTACAAGATCGGTCAGCCTCCGGCGACAGAACTCGATATCCTTTTCCCTCTTATGCGTCTCTCGTCCTCGGCGGAGAACTGACCCCCCCTTTGCCGTTCGGTATGCAAACGCCGCTCTCTCCTCTATAGGTAAGATTCGTGTTTTTTTTTTTCGTTTTCTCCACTGATTTTTCTATTACCATCGATAAGTACGAACTTAAGCAAAATATTACGATATCTCGATAGATATACTCTCTTACGCGGCTCGTGTGTACAAACTTAAACGTTACGCATTTATATCCCTATCAGATGCTCGATGAAGTCGCGGGGGTATACCGCGAGCGTCCGATCACTCAGCTGGCCTTTTCGAAATTTTTTTTATACAATGACAAATATATAGCTTCCGCGGAGAGCGACGGCCAAATGAGATTCCTCGTATTTACAATGTGTGTGCCGTGAGCGCAGTCACGGGGGATTTGGTTCGCAGTCCTCGCGGACGCGATCGGATTGCACTTCCGCGCGTGTCCGAGGCGCGAGCTCTCCGCGTATTTTTTTTTTCAATAAATAATAGAACGTCGCATTTAACTTAAGGGGGAGTGGTGGCTGCAATATTTTTGTTTGCCGCTACGCGAGGATATACACAGTGGGAGAGGTTCACTGGGCGAGGGAGCAAAGGAGAGGGATGGGGAGGGGATACATCATATGTACAGGGCGAGGAGAAAGAAGGCGAGCCTTGGGTCTTATGCCGTAATTAATGCCCGAAACGTCGTTTAGCCTTATTAATCAGGCGGCAAGTTAAGGAGCGAACGCCTCCCCGGCCGTGACGGCGCGCACGGGAGCGGAGGTGCGCGCTCGCGCGGCCTGTAATTTTCGCGGCGGCTACTAATGTCGTATTAATTGCGGATTCGCGTTGACGGCGTGCGCGCCGGTGCCTACTCCCGCCTCGGGCTCGTTAAAGCGAAATGAGATCTCCTCTCCCTTTCTCGCACGAGCCGCCGCGTTGTTTACACTACTTCGAGCAAAAAAAGGCCGGGCCTAACATTTTTTTCCTCGACAAATTTAGAAGATCGTTGATTGCATCAATCTCTTAGCTTCTCAAAAGTACACCATAAAGTACACGTCAATTTTGCGCGTAGCGCGCGAGGACGGGGTTTTCGCTCGAAGCAGTCGAAACGCGGGGCGGCGAACCGCTTTCTCACGCGTGGAAATCGAGCCGGCGGCGGAAGAGGGGCCGCGGAAGAGGCGGAAGGGGACCGAGGCGAAAAATCAGAAACCGAGAGAGCCGCCGGCCGAAACCCCTTCCGGCCGTTCCGTTCGATTCCCCGGACAATTGTGGAAAGCGATCTCGTCGCCGCGCGTCACCCCCTCGGAAGTGCGCCCGCGCGCGAGCGGGATACCACCTATGCGCGCGGCCTCCCCTCTCTTCTCGCTCTCGTTTTTTCCTTTTTTTTTTATATTTTTCGTGCGCGAGGAGAGCCTCGAGGTTAACCGCACGACGCATCCTGCGCACCGGACGCGAAAGCGCTCGCGCTTCCTGCTGCCTTTGGGCGGCATTCAATCTCGCGTATATACGAATCGTTCGCGCCGAGTCACTTCCGCGTCGTGCTCGCCGCGAGGAAGCGCCCGATTTCACGAGGGGTTACAGGTCGGCTTGCTACTGCAATCGGACCTGCTCAATTTCAACGTATCTTTGATTGAATTATTTTCTATACTTTCGTTTCTTTTCATTTTTCATTTGATTGAAAATTATACTTCTTTAAAAAAAGCCTGTAAATGCCAGATATTCTGACGATACGGCGATCTTATAAGAATTGAGTACAAATCATCAATATTTATCCAATGTTAATGGCTTAACATATTTTGTAGTTTCGAATTTTCATGAATTCAAAATTTTCTTTACTTTCAAAATTAATTCACGATATTAGCAGAAAAAATTCAATCAACGAAATTGCAGCAAGTCCAGTCATTAAAAGTCGCTCGTCGGCGCAGCAATCGGGGCTGGCGAGTCCGCGCGATCCGGTGCTCCCGCACTACAGATCGTCCATCGCGTGAAGCTTGATTATTTTGGCACCGCTCGGGACTCCCGCGTCCTCTAGACGTCGTGTATGCTCTCGTCGTCGCTGTCGGGCTTGCACATGCTGGCGGGCGTGTCCGGCGAGTCCCTCGCGGGCGGCGGCGACCTCTCCAGGCTCCTGCTGCGCTCGTGCTGCATGAGGTCGAGGCCCTGGCCCGGCCGGGGCTGCGCCTCGCGCTCCCGCTCCATCGCCTCGGTCGTCGGGCTGTCGCGGCTGTAGTAGCCGCCGAGGCTGTTGAGGCCGGAGCCGGCGGCCAGGCCGCCGAGGGGCGCGCTGGGGCCCGCCAGCATCATCGCCGGCGGGTACAGGCGGTACGGCATCGGCTTCTGCAGGGTGACCGCGGCGCTCGCCGCCTGCCGGTACAGCAGGTCGTTCTGCGCGTGGTGGGCCACCGCCGCGGCGCCCGGGTACGGCCAGTAGGGCCCGGCCGACGGGTGGCTCGGCACACCCGCCGCCGAGTATAGCCGCTGGAACGCCGCGAAGTTCCCGGCCTCCGCCATTATCTCGTAGCCGACTATCGTCTGTCGCTTCCATTTCGTTCTGTAATCAAATTGCAAGAAAAAATATTTAGTTTTCTGGTCGCTGTATGTCGTTGTATGCGTTAGTATAGAGACGAATTTTCTATTTCTCGTGAAAAAATGTTTCAGAAATTCTTTTACGATGTGCCTGCTAACATAATATTTGCATTTTTATGCGTGTATGTTTGTACTAGCGACACTAGACTATTCTATTACAAAACATATTTCTAAATGTTTCTTTTTGGCTACTTTATCGTAAGTAGAAATGCGTAAATATAACTAACGAATTAAACACGTGCAGTACAATCATAAAGCAGCTCATTACCCCGTACTTAGAAACACGGCTAAATCTCGGTGATAAGGTCGTGTTCGCATAAAGACTTGTCAGGTTTAATTAAGGAAGTTGGTAAAGAAATAGGGAGACCGGGGCAACAGTCGTTTACAAAACGAACGGCAACGCGAACTCCCCGGTGGTGTTCTATATTATAGGTGCTACCAGTGGAGCACCAATGGTCGGGTACGTAACAAATAAATTTCGGTTATTATACGAAAGTTAATTTTTTGCTCTTATCGAGCGGGGAAATCGGTCGGACGGCCACGTAAGCGTGTGTTTTGTACTCGTAAAATGATTCAATGAGCCGCCGCCCGGAGATTTTTATCTCGGCGGTCAATTTATGAGAATTCGGCACGATCGCGCGCGGTCTTTCCCCCCGCGGCCGACGGACACCTTACGAAACGTTCGACCCTCCGCTTCGCGGGGAAAAATATTAATTTCAAATTGCCCGACCGGCTGCCACGCCCAATACGCCGATACAAGCCCGAATGCAAATAGGAGAAGGTTGAAATAAATTTTGGCCCGCGGGGAAAGCTTACCGCGTTTATTGGATATTTAACGTAGATAAAGTGCATAAATATTTGCTGACAGTGTAGAAAAGTAGAAATGACTAATAGTCGACGCGAGGTATAAAGAAAATTAATGAACGGTTTATCACTGAATTATTTTTGTCTATTCTTTTATAAAAACCATAATTATCATATAAACTCGGCTTATTCAGGCAGCTGTTTAGTGATTCGATTTAGAAAAAGTAAATTTAAAATGAAATTTCAATCGAATTGCATTTGAAAGGAGCTTTTCCGCGTCGTCCTTGAAGCGAGCCAGTAAATTCTCAGTCGTAACGATTCCTAATGACAAATAACCACCGGGCAATTAGGCCGAAATGCGAACACTAAATTTAGCTAAGGCTGCCGTGCGCAGCCCCCGCTGTCGTTCGGCGCCGCGTCCGCGAAGCATCGGGACGAAAATCAATCCCGCCGTCACGAAGGCTCGTCCTTGGCTGTCGGCGCGGCCGTCATATCCTCGCGGGCCGTGTTTGCTCGAGCAACAGCCCGCGTAAGTCGATACCGGCCGATAGCCGCCCCCGCCGCGCGCGCGAATAAACCAATCTGCCCCCTGCCCCCGTCGACGGGCCTCTTTCCGGGCCGCGCGCGGCTGCATTCGTGCGCGTATGTAAATCGCGGATCTGGGACAATTACGCTAAAACGGAGTGGCGTGCCGGCGGGCGGTTGTGGCGGCGGCCACACTGCGGCGGCCCCTCATTATACTAACAAATAGCCCGTGGAGGCTCGCCGCTCGTCTAATCATCGCGGATCATGCCACGCCGCGCGCGCGTGTACGTGCGCGCCCCGCATTAAACCCGCCCCCGGGGGGCTTTCTTTTCCCGAGCCCCGGCGCGATGTTCTCGCGGGCGCGCGGAAAATTGCGAGTAACCGCCTCGCCCCGAGGTGCGAGTTACGCTGATTCCGCCGACCGATAACCCCGCCGGCCTCTCTTGACTCAATCGACACTTTTGCTTTACTCTCTTTTCCGATATCGCGTGTGAAACTTTTTTTTTCCTCTTTTTTCGGTTACACTCGTAGAATGTTTTTCCTGGTGTGAAATTTAATTAAGCAGCGGGGAGATGCGTAATGCGAGCTAACGAATTTAATGTATGTATCTGTTACATCATAGGGCACTCCGAGTGGTATTTTTAGATTGCTTTGAATTGCTCGTACATAAATGCTTTCGTAATTGTAAGATCTGAAATTTTGATACTTTACACGACGTTTCGTATTCAATTTCCTAATCGCGCGCATCTCGCCGGAGCTCGCTCGGCTCGCCGTTTTTTTTTCTTTTTAATTGATAATTAATAAAAGATCCCCTCGCACGAATTTTCCCGGTTAAATTATGAATCAACGGATTCAAATTAACGAGCGAGCGAGAGGAGGAGTAAAAAAAAAGCACAACGTTTCGTCAGCGCGTGTTTTGCATAATGCGAAAAGAAGAGAGAAGGACAGAGGAGCAAAGGAGAGCAGCGCGGAGGAAGCGGTAAATCATAACTAAACCGAATGATTTGGCGTGTTACACGTTAATTTCGAAAAAGCGCGCGGTTTATGGCTATGAAAAACATTAAATTCCTCATCAAGGGAACGTTAAGTCCCTTCGAACGCTCGCGCTCGCCCGGCCAACCAATCATTATCCACGCTCTTATAGTCACGAAACCCACGGGGATCTTTTTTTTCCCCACCCCAAACCGGATGTTCTCGTGCACACTCGAAGGAGCCCGACAGCGGCGGCGGCAGCGCACATCGCGCGCAAGCACACACACACACACCGGCGCGCGTGGATTCAATTTTCGATGCGACAGAGCTCATCGGCCGATCCATCAGCGATAATTAATAATCCCGCGGCTCGACGCCCGAATTAACCGACGTTTAATTACGTACCGGCGTTCCCCGCACGCTGCACGCACACACGTACAGGCGGTGGACTCGCGGGGAAAATTTACTTTTAATCACACAGTCGAGTGCGCCCGGCGATCTACATAACTGTGTCGCATTGTCGCGCGTCGCGCTCTTTGACTAATGACGCCGGCGAGAGGGCGAATGAGAAAAAAAGAAGAGCGGAAGACGCCGACCCGAATTATACCGGCTCCGCGCGAGTCGTCGATTAAAAAGCGCCGCGCCGCGGCGGCGGCGGTGTCCGCACAATGCGCGAATTCGGGCCAGCTCCCGGCGCTCATTGTTGGCCCCCGGGGTTGTAAAAATCGTTCATGAATTTTAAGCAGCGAATCATTTCTCATTCGGCGCGCGACGTTTAACGCGCTCGCTCTCGCGGCGGCTCCCGATTGTGCGCGCGGCCAGGAGAGAGGAGCCGGCGCGGCCGCGATTATGTGATGAGTAATGCTTTTTAATACCCCCATTGTGACACGCAGACTTCGAGAGCCACTCGAAAACACCCTTAATTGCCGTGTTCGCCCCTTTTGTGCGAGTCGGCGGAGCATTGATTTATGGCGCGCGGCGCGCAAGGGGTTGCGCGCGCGCGGCCCAACGAAATGAACAAAAAAAAGGAACGAAGAGGAGGAGAGAAAAACAGTCGGGAGATGAATAAGACGGCGGTAATGCGCAAGACCTGGCGAAACGCGCTTCCCTACGGACGCCTAATGGAAAATGAAAATCACTCGCCGGGAGCGTTATGTGCGCATGGGAATTTTTACGACGTGGATTTTCTGATCGTTACGCGCGCGCTCGCGACGGCCTCCTTTGTGCACGCTCCTCTCGCCGTTCTCATGCGCACAGGAGCCGAACTTTCGGTGAGGTAGAAAGACGCTCGGTTGTTTGTTTGCTCCTCGGCCCAATTACGCGCGTTCGATTTGAAAACTATCGGGGGTGAGCACGTGCTCGCCGTCGACGGGGGTACACTGGAGGCGACGGTGCGCGAAGAAGGGAAAGGGCTGTAGTAGGCTTTTCCCGGGGATGATCGATCTTTGTTTTTCCCCCGACTTGTCACACCCCTTCCGCGTGTTTTCCGCGGCGGCGCATGAATTTTTCAGTAACGACTTCTCGTCCATTAACGGCCGTTGAGTTCTTTAATCCACGTGATTGGATGGTAAATGGAATATGATATAAACCGAATACAGTAATTTGTCCGGCAGTCCCTTAGGGGATCAATCAGGAAATCGATGACGAAGGGGCTGAGCCTCATCGTTAATTAATTGATACCGAAAATTTCCTAATAGTTGTTTGGGTCATTCAAACTTCGTCGCTTAATTGCTCGCCCAAAGTAGCTAGCAACAATACGTTAAAAAAAAGGAACCAAACGGAAAACCAACAAAAAGGTAGTTTAATTACACGCTAGACGTTAAGAATCGAGGCGATCGACGACCGCAACTGGCGTCGTCGGACGTCACCGAGGAGCAACATTAAGGCCACTTAAACGCCCACCGGAGGTGGATCCATCGCGTCGGTCCCCAGCAATTTGGCGGGCCTAAGCGCCCGAGGGACACCTGACGCGCGCTCGGGAAAACCGCACACCGGACACTTTTTTTTTTCATCTCTCGACCGTCGCCGCCGACGCAGCTGAAAAATTGGACGAGCGCGCGCTCGCGTTAATGCACTTATAATGGCGGTGCGCGCGCGACAATCGCGTAACGGTGGGCACCGGTTTGACATATTTCTCCAATTATTATCTGCCTGGCTGCGCAGCGCGCGCTTCTGCGGTCGAGAGAGAGGGAGAGAGGAAGGCGAGCTTTCTTTTGTGCGAGGTATTATACACGCGTGTTTACGAGGGAACGAACGACGAGTTGTGCGTGCACCCCTGCTCGACGAGGTTCTCCGGGGCTTCGTGTTGCTGCGAATTATGCTTGTCACACCGAGTGAATCGGTTCAAAGCGATGCAGTTATGAATTGTGCGCTTCGTGAGCCTTGAACGCAGCCGAGTTTTATAGAATTCTAATTTTTCTGGAGTTTTCGATCAAAATTTTATTAAAGTACTCTTCATAAATTATATCTAGAAAAAATGTAATTTCAGTAGTTATCAAAATTTTCACTATTTTAGAGAATTTGCAAAAACGTAAATGAACTTTTTCTATTTATTATGACTTATAATAAAGTCTAGTTTTATTGTTTAATAACAGCATTTTTCTTACAGGTAAATAAGACATAATTTACAATAAGCTACAACTTATTTCCCTGTAGGAGAAAAAAGGCAACCGCGCAAAGGATTTTTCACATCCCCTAATTAAGCAAAGAACTCGCGCCTAAATAATCCCACTCGGCGAAAAAAGCGCAAGAGATTCGTACGGCTCGCTCGGCATCCCGGCGTTTTCTAAATCCAATTAGGCGAAGCCATCCGTCCGACAATTATGTTCGTTACACGCGACGTGAAACGCGAGCGGCCGATTCTCAGCGGCGCTCGTCGAACAAACGCGAGCGGCGCGCAATCCCGCGGCGGGGACATTGATGGGTAAGCCGACGAAAAGAATGGGACGATAGAGCAATCATCGGAGTCACGCGCGCGGCCGCTGCGACGCGCTCCCGCACAAAAGCGGAGCGCCTCTCGCGTGACAGCGGCATCGGGCGCGAATAATAAAGGGACGCGCGCGGCGCAATGAGTAACAATCGGCCGGCGGTCGCACGCCCGGGAGGCGGCGTCTTATCTACATATCGCCCCGGGCCCCGGCTGTCATTACCGTGCGCTCCTCGTTATCAGGGAGCTACCCCCAATTAGCCTCCTTCGAAATTCGCGAAGGAGGTCGCGATGCTCCGCTTTGTAAATTATTTCGATCGCTCGGTCATACCATTTTCTCCTTCAGTGTAACCGTTTATTTTTTGTTCACAAATTTTTAAGTTTTTTCTAAATCTTATAATTTATAATAAACAACGACTCTATAAAAATCCGGAAAACCGTATCGTGAACGAAGTAACTTTTTCTATTTTCTGAATTACATTCTGAAAGAATGCACAATAATTTACTTGATTCGTGTTTGCGTAAAAAAGGTAAATCTTTAAATTAAACTAAAAAGAACATTGCACATGACGCTAATCTCGCAAATGTGCGTTAAACGCGCAAAAAGTGCGCATCACCGTATAGGATACAAGTGGCCGGTCGTCCACACGCTCTTGCGGCGGTGCAGCCGGGGGATGACGATTTTGCGGGGCGACCCGTTACAGCGCAGTTGTAAGGTGGCTGCAAGCGGCTCGCTCGCGCCGCAGCGTGGGAAGGCGCGAGACGAAGAAGCACCTTCTTCCGTCGTGCGGGCGCGCGCGCCTCCCGCCATTCTCACGGTTATAATATCGCGAGAGAGCGGCGAACTGTCGCCGCGATGATGCGACACGCCGCGCTCGGCTCTTTATCGACTTTTTGCGAGGCCGTCATTAGGGACCGTTTCCAATCGCTTCCACCTTTGGCTTCGCGCCCACGCTCCAAGATTAACTCAGCCAAATGCTAGATGAGCTGCTGAAGTTTTAGCTCCTTTTTTTTCTTTTTATGCAGTTTTCAGGAAGAAATTTTTTTTTATTTACTTTTTTAAGAGAGAGAGAGAGAGAGATCTTGAATTATTTTTTAATTTTAATAATGTGTACGATGTATTTAAAGAATTAATATTGTTGTAATGTGAATCGCTGCGTTCTGCAAAATACATTGATTATTAAACACCCCGGTGATTTAATTTTGAATATTTTATTATTTTTACATATTCGTGCATGTTTATTTTTGTTTTTCCCTAATTTCATATGACAACATTTTAAAAAGAAAACAGTTGAGTAACGAAGCGCCATACTACTTCTGACTAGTTGTACAAAAAAAGGATAAACGAAATCGTTTCCTCATCTGCACTAAATTTAAGTGACACCTATACTACAAAATCCCAAGGGGTATTACTTAAGCGCAAAAAACGAATAAATCTGACCGGGCGATAAAGGAATGCCCAAAGCGAATAGAGACATTTCGGTGTAGTAACCCAACGCCGATACGCAATCTCGCGGCCGTGTCCTGCCCGGCGACTCCCACGCGTCCTCCCCGGGATCCAGATCGCGCGGCGACACGTACGTATATGCCCGGCTCATTTCCGGCGGCGGGGATGCGCCCGCGCCGGCGCCTCCGAAAATCGAGCCCAGTCACCAGCACCACCCAAGGTGGGAGCGCCGCGTGAGAGGAAAGAGCAACAAAACTCTAAGCGGCTCTAAGAGCCCAGGCTCCTCCGAGGGCGTACCCACCACTGGTCCTCGGGTCCACTGCGCCCCTGTCGCATAAATTATGCTCGTTGCGGCTACACATTGTTCCACCGGCCCCGGCGACTTATCTCCCATCGGACTAATCTGCTGCGTCCCTCTTATTTCCTTCGCTGTTGCCTTTCTTTTTTAGGTGCTAATGAGTGCAAATTTTTCGGCTCGAGGAGTTAGGCGCTGGGGCGTCATTTGCTCGACATCAATTTTGTTAAATGTGTATAGCTTCGCCGCTGTAGTTTGTCGAAGTTGAGAGAGTATATGGAAATTAGCGGTTCGCACAAGTAAGCCAATTTACATTTGCTCGTATTTTACAAGTATCTAAATAAATCATTATGTAAATTGACTTATTTATTTTTCATTTACATACATTAACAATTTTATGTGCCTTCTTTAAGTAACGTTAACTTTATGCACATTTTTACACATTTAAATATTTTAACATTTTTTCGCGGAATAATTTTCTTTTTTTAAATTAATACTTGTCTTTTTCGAAGATAATCTCGGGAAAAATTTTTCGTGAGAAAAAGAAATCGTCCTTTTTCCCGATTGTCGGTTAGGACACGCTGGCTGTCGGCGTCGTTCTCGTGGAAGAAATCGAGTTGCCCAATATCGGCTTGTCGTCCCAGCTCCCGCCTCGATCTCGTCTCCCCGTCGCCCTCTCGTCTCCCTGCGCCCCACAGGCTTATCTCCACGAGCGACTGTTGTCCCGGGAGTGTTTTCAATTGTTTCCACGAGAAGTAGTGTAACACACGATGACGACTTTATTTTACACAGGACCCGAGGAAATAACTTTTCCTCGGGACCCCGATACGAGCATCGCGCGCCGAGGTGTGCTTTAATGCATTCCTCGGGATAACGTCGTAAATTGCACCGAGATCCTTATCGCGTCGCAGGGAGCATTTTAACCGGCGCCCACTTCGAATTAAGTAATCTTCTCGTTTTCTCAGGCGCCTCCCAAGTCCCAGTGTAGTACATTAATTGGCTGCTAACGATTAAACGTCTATTTTAAGCATCGGCCGAGCGCGACATTTTTCTCGGGAGATCGGACGGATTATCATGGGATTTTAAACTGAAATATGGAATTACGTGCGCGAGGGGAGGAAGGATATAGGTTTCGGTAAGAGAAAAGAGCTGGTGTCGCCCCGAGCGGCGGAGGCGCACTTGACACGCCGGTCCTGTCATTACGCGGCCCGATAATTGACACTTTAATGACAGTTTCCGTGCGCGGCGTTTCTTTTACAGGCGCGCCGCCGCCGCTCGTTGGCGATTCCTGCTCCGGGGTGAGAGGCGCGGCCGAAAAGCCGCGGAGTCACGGGCGTCGCGCCAGCCTTAATTAGTCGAGGGGCGCAGACGGCCCGTGAAAAACAATCGATGGGGCCGAATTAACGGGCCGAAAAATGGCGCCGGCGGCGTTCCCGCGCGGGCTCCGTTACGGAGCGTGAAAGTTAACTCGCACCGGCGCGCCTGAGGAGCGACCCGGCGCTTAGGTAGCCGGGGGATTGCTTCGTTTTTATTTACTAATCATGTAATTAAATGATTGAATTAAGAAAGTTACGGGGCCTTTGTGCGCGCGCGGCCCTATTGGGGCTTTTCAAGCGTGATTTATTAAATTGCATGTCCTTTTCGGAGTAATGAGGCTGGTATTCTAACTTAATCGTATATAATTTCGTTCATTATGCCTCGGTTTTTCACAATCAATTACTGACGTTTCTTTTATGTTTTATCTTAATATTTCATCTGCGATATTATTCCCCGACTTTCTATATCTATTCGAACGTTATGATTAACAAATAAACTTTCAACGAGCAATTTTACAGATTTATCGACTAGTCATTTTAAACGTCTTTGGAGTCATCGGTTTGATCGCACGACCAATTAGACATTAACTATTTTTCCTCTTCAACTTCAAGTACGGATCAGCGTCTCGAATCTAAAGTCACACATTGATTAACACAAGTTTCGAGTAAAAAAAACCCTATATAAAATCTTTACTTTATAAAAACTCATCCTCTTCAATTAGCACTTTTATAATTAACAAGACGCCAGATCGAGCCTAAAAGGATCCCACCGTCGGCGTTTATTTTCAGCAAGCACGAAATTTCGTCGAAAGGGCAGCCGGGGGAAAAAGCGGCGAAACTCTCGCGGCCGGAACTCCAATCACGCGGTAGGCGTGCGCGCGGCGTTTTTTTTCGGGCGGCCGGTCGTCGGGGCCGCGTCATGCGCCGAGGAGCCGGGCCAATTGATTGCGCGGTATCCTTTGGCCCTGGGATTCCACAGCGTCATCTCGTGGCGCCTGCGATTCGCCGCCCCTTCGATTTTCTCCCGGGTGAGCGCGCGCGCGCCAGGCACCGAGGAAATTCGGATTTGACGCCTCGAACGGCCGCCGGCCGATTAGCGCGAACGAGCCACTCTTAATGGGATATGTGCGCCGGGCTAATTAACGTCGCGCTCGCCGCCTTTGTTTCCCGGCCGACGCCGCGCCGATCCGCCTCGTTGCCCTTTTCTTTCATACCCATCTCCAGCCATGGACGGTGCAGCTTTTTTTTCGGCGGCCAAGCTGGTGCCCTTTTTTTCGCCCTGCGCGGTCCGCGCAGCTGTCGCTCCACTTTCTTAACCGGAGCCGAGACTTAAGTGATTTTTACTCGCGTGAAAAGCGCGGGGTAAGTTACGAACGCGCGGTAAGATTTTATTTTAACGAAGTTTCGTTGGAACGATGCGCCGGTATAGTGTACGCGCCGTTTGGGGAATCATTTTTCACGCTCTCGACACCCTTTCACCGTGGGAAAGAAGCTAATAAACTCATATGAATACGCATCGAGAAGATAACGGACGGTCTATTATACTCGAAGCTCCCGCTCTCGAAATCCGGCAATTTCTCGGCCATCCGCTCCTAACGATCTCGCGACGTCACCCCGGCCGACAAAAAAATTCACTTAGCAAACAGGCGCGTCTTGACCGGCCGGGCCGCTCTTCTCTCTCTCTCTCTCTCTCTATCTCCTTTTTTTACGGTTTTTTCATTCGACCGGTCGCTCGCGCAAAAACGGCCAGCGGCGTTTACGCGCGTAAACAAGGGACCGCTTTTGTTGGCGGCCGCCGCGATTTCCATTTACGGATTCGACACGCGGCGGGCCGCAACAAAAGCGCCGCGATCACGGCGACGGGGATGCGCGCGAGTTCCTCTCCCTCTCTATCTCTCCCGCAGCAGCAGCCTTTCCGGGGGCCGAGGACGAGCGCGCGCCCGGCCCCGGGCCTTTGTCTAGGCGCAATCGATCATCGCCCGGCTTTTACCGGCCCCACCGCCGCGATTTTTGTTGTGGGAGAGTGTTTATGGCTTTTTACCGGGGTTTAAGCGAGCTTTTCGCGCTTCGACGTGAATGGCTCGCGTGGGCTCGCGCGAAGATTGTTTGTTTTTCGCCGGATGCGAGAGAGCCTGCGCGCACGCTTGATTTATCGTATAGCTGCCGCGCGGCGATTTTATAGTGTTTACTCTTTTTAATTGAATCGGAGCTTTTACACTTCTATTGCAAATTGATTGACTCTTTCATTAAATTGAAATTAGCCGAGGATGTATTGTGCTCTTTCATTCGTTTAGTTAGAATTTTTTGAAACAATTTTTCGCTACTTTGAAATAATGTCCTTCCTAATGAATTATTGCAGAAGGAGTAAGAGATAAATTCAGTGGGGCTTACCTTCGGTTTTGGTACCACGTTTTGACTTGCGTATCGGTGAGCTGCAATTTCGCCGCCAGCTCCATCCTGTCTTGCACGCTGAGGTACTTCTGTCGCTCGAAACTCTTTTCCAGAGTCTGCAGCTGGTGATCCGTGAACGCCGTTCGTGCTTTCCTCTGCTTTTTACTTTGCGAGGAGCTCAGAGAGTTCGACGAACCTTTTGGATCGTCTTCCTTTCCTCCTGTGCAGAAAAATCAATATTTCAATTCCACGCATTCAATTGATACATCCCTTTTCTTTCTTTTGTATTTTTCTACTTTTCTTTAAATGTAATAATTTTAATAAATATTTAAAAATAGCGAACTACGTGATATTTAAATATCATATCTTTAAAATAATAAAGTCGAATTTCATTGAAAAAAGTTAAATTACAAGCTACTCCATAAATAAATTATTTTAAATTTCTTTCATTAAAATGTCAAGAGTAATATATTTCTTGCATTTAAATTTTTACGCTGCCAATTTGTAAATACACTCTTCGTGAGATAATCTAAATCGTGAGAAAAATAAAAGATAAAACATAACTCCAAGAAAAAAAAAGAGACAATAGTTCTGAAGCGTCGATTAAGGACGATAAGAGCGCCGCCTCGGGTCAGGAAGCGGCCAAGACGTTTCTCGAGCGAGCGAGCGCGCGGGTGGGCATCCCGCTATACCTCGAGGGGGCAATCGATGTCGCGCGCTCGCCGGGCTTTTTGCGCGGCGTCGGCGGCTCGGCTCCTGCGCGGGCGCCTTTTGTTGGCGGCGGCTCGCGCAGTCGCGATTGGCCGTGGCGCGCGATTGGACCGCGGCGAAGGATGTGCGCGCCGCGGCCGCAAATTATCCATCCCCCACCTCCGGCGGCTTCCCGCGTGGGGGTGGGATCCGCTCCCCCGGGGCCCAGGGCGCCGATTAAGACCCCCCGCCCGAGCACTCCCTCTTATCGATGCATTATCTCTTTAGCCTTAGATACATCCCTTTTTTTTCTGCGCTCAACTGCTCCGAGTTGCTTTTCCAGCGGTTTTATGGGTTAAGTGAAGAGGAGGCTTTTTATCTTTACGACGATGAAGATGTCAGAATGAGTTAAAAGGTCAATTTGTGTGACGCTTTTCCCGTGCTGTATGTTTTCTTTTTCAGGTGACATTAATTTCGTAACGAATTGTTTCTACTTTCGTGACTTTGCTTTGAAAGGTATTTAAATTTTTTCTACCACTATCAAGAGCTTTAAATCGTTTTTTTATTTTTTTTATTTTATGGAGAAGTTTTTTATTCTTTGAAAAACGAGGTACGATTATTTTAAATCAAGTAAACTCAGTTGATAAATGTCTTAATCGATGTAGAAAATTAGTCAAAGAAAACTGGTCTTGAATAACGGATCAATTAACTTTCATCCAGAAAAAAACTTGACAATTATCAAAACACTTAATCAGCGGTTATCAAAGCGCGCCTTGACAAAACTCGAAGCAATTCTCAAATTAACCGAAAGCCTCATCCGACATATCCGTCCGTCGGAGCATTCGGATTTCTTGTCCCGCGGGTGCGAGGCGGCGGTCCCTCCGCCGGGTCGATTCTGGAAAAGTGCGCACACGCTCGGATCTCGGCGGCATCGATTGGAACGGGCGGTCCGCGAGCGCGCCGGCCAGAAAGGAAGGGAGCCCACCGACTTCTCCGCCGGGGGCTGGCCGCCTGGTGGGAGGTGCGCGCGCGCGCGGCTCCGGAGACCCCCGTATATACCTACATCGAGTTAACCCGGGCGAAAGCGCGCCTCTTAGTTCCCCGTTTGATCGGCCAGATTCGCTTGAACGGTCCGGCTCGCCCGCCATCTTCGTCCAACATGGCGAGCCTTTTTCCGCGGCCGGAGGGGGGGACTAAATTTACTATGTGATACACTTAGGAGAGGAGAGCGAGCAGTCGCCTCTCCCGCGGAGTTCTCTTTTTGAGACACTTCCAAGATGTTAGGCGGAACTTTTCTCCCGAGCTTTTCCCACCCGCTTCCTCCCCCTTGCCGGGGAGTAACTCGAGTTTCGCCGACTCCCTTTTATTCGCCGCTGCCTCGCTCGCTCTTAGCCCCCCCGCGCGCGCGATACTTATTTTTCCTCGCCGCTTCCTTCGCTCCGTTTTTTCCCTTCCGCCGCGCGCTCGCGGGAAAAGCCGTGAAAGGCTCGGAGTGGCTTTTTCCGCGGCGCGGGTTGAGGGAACCCCGGGAAACATTGTCAGCGGGGTAACGAGGTAGGCGCGCTTAATTGCCACCTTTTTCCGCGGCGCAAAAGAGCGCGCGGCGAGCCCGGGTTTTATCGTGCGTCAAGCCACGACAGATGCACGCGGAATCTACTTAACATTCTTGCGCATTGTCGCTGTCGCCGGCCGAAGCCATCCGAGCCCTATCTCGCTGAGTAATTGCAGCTGGTGAAATTAACGTTTGTCGCTGACGACCCAGCCCCGGGGAAATATTATACCTTTTACGACTGCGGAATTAGCATACTCGTTAGGTGCGTTATACTTTTCTTTTCTACTCTTTTTTTACTCTGTATAAGCCCTTTGAAGATAGAGTACGACCGCCCGAAGTCGAGTGGGGAAACTGCTATCAAGTGGAGCTGTGTGTCTTGATTGAAAAGACGCTAATGCATGCACAGATTTAAAAAAACGTAAAGAGTTGCAGCGGTAAATAATCTTTTTAATACAACAATGGATAATTTGCTTACAATAAACGACTTCGCGACTGTGAATATTATCTTCACGCTAAAAATACGCCATAACTCATGTTTCAAGAATTCCGATTGCGTCAGAGGATTCTACACAATATTCCGCGCTGATCATTAACTCGCGATAAATCAGTGAAATCATTTGAAAAATACACGAACTCGAGGGGCGAAGTAAGTCAAGAGCGGCAAAAACGAAATTCTGCTCTCGTGGAGCGGAGGAATCGCTGCCGCAGACTAATCGATACATCGCGATACCCCACCACTTTCCGCCGAGCGCAAAGCGAGGAGAGCACGAAATTCCAGCGGCTGCTGCTCGTTTTTCCGCGACCAGGCGTTAACGCCCCCCGGCGCATACGCTCGCCGCGACCTTGCACTCCGGATTAAGCGCGAAACTCCGCCGTGCGGCGACATGATTAACTGGATCCTTTAGCAAGCAATTATGCACCCTCAGGCTGAAAGTTGTATACGCGAGCAGCCTGTTAGGATGGAAGTTAATTTTTACGATGAATTTTTGAGATTTCTTTTTGATTAAGTTTAGATATGGTTGAGGCATTTTGTTACGTGGAAAGTTTGTTGAATTAAAGATGTGTATCTTGATTTATATGAGGAAATTCAGATCGGAGCTGTAAATATTCATAGGAAAGTAAGATATCACTTGTCGATCAGTGTCAGAATTGAAAATTTTCGAAAATTCCTAGCTCAAGAAACGATTATTTCCCACCGAAGTCATCGTAATCCCGGATCAGTCGTGGAATACCGGAGCCTCTCCACGATGTAGCGGAGCGCTCTGGAGCAATCGTCCAAACACGGAGTCACAGAAAATTTTCCATAAATCACTCCATAAATATCGTGCATGCACTTGGATCGTACTCGCGAGAAAACGAACTCGCGGCGCGCCGCAATTCGATTTCTGGCGTGCCTCCGCGCGCAAGACAAAAAAAAAGGTATAACGCGTTTACGCATTTATCGCGATGAATATTTATCAGGCGTGCGAGATTCGATAAAAGTGCCGCCCCCTCCGGCGCGTCTCCCGCACGCGACGGCCGTGAAAGGAGGCCGAAAAAGCTCGGCTCCGGAGAAAATCCCCCCATTGTGCGGCGCGCATTATTTGCTTATTCCGCCGGGCGCGTAAAGCGCGCGCCTCCCCATTTTTTTCGCGCGTCATAGGCGCGCGTACGTGCCCGCAATGAGGAATGCCGCGCGCTGGGAAACGAGGAGGGCGTGTCTTCGCCGAGCGCGCAGACTCGTCGTCCGGCGTTAAATCGCCGTCTTTTTCGCGCGCGCATCACCCGTCGGCCGTGAATTATGCCCCGGCGCCGATCGCGTTACGCAAGCGTCTCGCCTCTTTTCTTTTTCTCGCTTTGCGGAAAGAGGGACGCGGCGAAGTTCGTCGGCTGCCGTGTTGCGATGAGCAAGGTGTTTGATATAATATAGCTTTTATTTTTAGACAAATGGCTGATGAAGGCAGCAAATTAATCGAGTTGGATGCTGTGCTGAGCAATCAATTTAGATTCCGGTGTTAATCGGGAATTTATTAACGCGGTAGCTAAGTTTGTTGTGTTAGCTATATCAAACCCGTTATGAGAGGAGTGTTTAATCAAGATGATTAATGTGTCTAAAAAACATAATGTGCAAAAAAAGAAAATTAAGTTCGCGAATAGTTATTCATTGTTATTTTAGAGACATTATAGATCTTTTTACAATTGTTTTAATTTTTCTTAACAATTAGATTAATTTGGAGAAGTCGATTATGATATGTAATCATTTATTAAAACGTGATGTGATTTTTTGTGAAGTGAGTAACTCTTCAACCTTCGAAATTCCAAATTAAAACGGTAAACCTCGCCATTGAAAAAAATCACGATAAAATGCCAGTGGACGATCTGCAGTTGTATACAGGGTCACCGTCGCCAATCTGACCCCTCTCGCGTATTGTGTTGCACCTTCGGGGCGTCGGGACGACACTCACCCGACAATTTCATCGGGCAGCCCGCGCTCGCAATTTCACCGGGGCGATCCCTAATTGAGTGGTTTATGCGCGCGCACTTGCGAGGGGGACAGCCGCGTAATTAGCCATCGCCGGGTAAGTGCACCTCGCGTTGCGCGCACCTCCTCCTCAACCTACGCTCGCCTTTGTTTCACCCTCGGGACGCTTTCAGCAACGATCGCGTTTTTTTTTTATTTCAGCACAATCCGGTCACGTGGTGGGGGCCATTAAACAGGCGAATAATTAATTCGTCATTTTTATGGATGTTCGCGCAGCTTTCCCAGCGGCTGGATTGGGCGCCGCGAAGAAGAAAAAAAAACGTGTTTTTATTATACTTCGAAGGAGTTAATTATACGGATTTCCATTAAATTACTCGGCGATGAGTACAACTTCATTTCGCCGAGCATCAACGCGCTCGCGCCGCCTCGCTACTGAAAAAAATCGACGCCTTAATGGCCTGGCTATGTTAATGTACCCGAGATAAATCCAGCGGCTGTTAATATCGAGAATGCGTTTCCATATAATTAAGCGGACTGTAACGGTTGTAAATATCGCGCTCGCCGCTTCATTTTTTTCCCCCTCCTGCGGTCAAGTTTCCAACCTCGCGCGGCGTTTTTACCTTTTTTTTCTTATCACACGGGGAGAAAGAGCGAGACTCGCGTTCTTGCGGAATTTTGTAACTGACCACTGCGATTACTAGTCGTTGGATCGTATGCTACACTGTGAAATCGATAGCGCCATTAAACGCGCGCCGATTGCTTTTCAATTCCGCGCGAAGGACTTTTTCATGCGGCTCGCGAGCGCCTTTTGTCCGATTACACGTGGCGGTTTCGCAACTTTTTTCCCGCAGTCTTCCGCGCGCGCAATTTTTCGCTCCTATTTTCCTTGATCGAGAGGAGAGGAATTACCGGCGCTCTTCGGGATTTTACGCTTTTTATAATTTTTAGTCGCGCTCCGTTGATCGACGCGCCGGGTTGTTATCCGTCCGATGTACTTCATAATTATATTGTTTTACGTGTAATTACGCTTAATTAAAAAAAACATACGCGGGAACGGCGATATTTTACGTAATGAGATTATTAAACAAATTCCTCATACAGTGTTGTTGTTTTCTTTGGTCGCTCGGACGCGCGCTTAAGACGTACTAATTGGTATCAATTACTTTTGATAACTATATTATGACGCAACGACTCCAGGCTAAACATAAATTTCTAAATTTAATTTAGCCGACGAATTACGGGTGCGCGTACATTCAAGAGAGTAAAAAAAGATCTAATTGGATACGATTTTTCAGACCGAAAGGATACGCGCGTTTCCGGCGGCTTTCACTGTGCACGCGGCAGACCGCCTCTTTTTATCCGTCGATAGCGCATAATTTTAAAATCGACAGTTTCCCGCTAACGATCAGTTAAAACTACACAGCCATGTAACAGATTAACGAGATTCGTGAACGAGCGATTTACGTAAAGCGCCGCGGCGGTGCTTGCGTAACGCGCCGACGTCTTCTATACCCGATGCGCGTGGGGCGGACAAAAAAAAATCGAAACAAGTGGACGAAAATCGGGCTTTCGTCACGGTGCGGACACGCGATCGCTCCGCCGAAATTTCAGCGCGCAAGCTCGCCGCCTCAATAATGCAGGAGCGGCGCGAGCTCGGTTTCCGCGAAACGCTGCAAGCTCCACCCCCGCAGCGCTGACTTTTGCGCCGGGGCGGAGGTCACGCGAAACTCGCGTTAGCGGCGGTGGCTCCTTCGGCTCGCGTTTCCCTTGCGTTTTTCGGTGAGCGAGGCTCGCGTGTCCAAGCGGCCGCGGAGTGTGCACAAATCGCGAATGCGGCGGTGCCGAGAGACGAAGTCCAGTTGTCGGCATTGTGATGGTCGGTCGGTTGCCCTATTCCGCGGTTAAATGTTGCAATTCATATCGTTTATTTAAATGTCTCTTCTTATTACATATTCAGGGGTTTAAGAAAAAAAGAGTTTGATTATTCTTTTTAAAAGTTTATAAATTCTAACAGTCGCACAAATAAAATTTGTTGTCGGTTTAAACTGACGTTTAAATCAAGATAAATTCTTTGAAGCGCGCTCCAATAAATAGGAGAATATCCGTTCGCGCTCGGCATTCCGGCGAACAAAGAAAGTCAGTCGACACGGACGAAGCGGTAAAATGTGATCGCACGGCAGAATGGAGCGCGAAGCCGTCGATTTGACGAAACTTTAAAAATCCTGTGAAACCGCGACAAAGTAAGCAGTCGCTTACGTAAAGCCTCGTCGTCGCGGGCCAATCTAATTACGGAGTTAGAGCAGGGGAGAGGAGCGGGGCCTGCATGCTCGCCGCTGGTCGTCGATTCCCCGCTTTACGAGGCGGCCCGCGCGCGTGATTTGTCCGGCGCACGGGCAATCCGCGCCATTTTTAAGCGCATCGGACTCGAGGCGAGGTCAGCTCGCGCGCGCCGTAAGCGGCTTTCCCCGCGCCGGGGAGGATATTATATATCTCGTTAGAGGGGCGTCGAAAGCCAAACGAGTGAAACCCTCGATGCGCCACCGCCGCCGCGCATTGTGTATCGAGCGCTCGGATTATCGCCTCTTGTGTAGATCCTCGTTCTCCCCTCCCTCTCCGTTGTCCTTTTTACCCCGCACTCGCGTTGCACTGATGTAATGGATTCAAATCGCCTCGAGTATCGGAGACGCGTCCGCGCGGAACAATGGAGCTGCGACGATCGGCCTCGTGACTCCGCCGCTCGTTATACGACTATTACCGGCATGTAACTTTGCGGCGGATCGATGGAGGGTATGCCTCGTTTACTCCGACTTTACCTTTTCTTACTTTTCGATGGAGAGAAAAGGCGGCGTAAAAAGTTTCAGCCTTCGGAAAGTTACGTAAATTTATTATTTTCAACTGTTGGATTGTCGTTTATTTAATTTGTGCGTACTTTCGTAACGGGAAAGAGTGAAAAACCACTCAATTCGAGTGAAAAATGAGTCTACTAGATCATTGATTTTTTTTAAAGCTGTACATTGAAAACTTTGTATTACAGAATGTAGTTCAATATTTTCTGAAATAAACTGATTGTTTACTCGAATGAATAGATTTATCAATGTCACGATATAAGAATAATTATTTTATTTTAAAGAAAACTTATGGTTCTATTTATATTAACAGTATTAAATTTTATAAAAAGTGTATTTTGTATCTATTGCAGAAGTTAAAAGACAAGTTGAAAGACACTGCAAACACGAAAGACTCTTTTCTTTCGAAGCGTCAGGCTCCTCCGTTGGATCGGACCAATTTTTTTAATAAGCGCCCGTGGGTCGACGCAAAGAAGGAATCCCCCACAAAAGGAAACCGAAAAAACCGCCGGTGCCTCTCACACATAGGCTCGGAGCCTTTCGCGCTCCGTAATCCCGTGCGGAGGGCGCGAGAGACGCGGCGGGATTGTTTCGTCAAAAGGCGGCGAGCCAGGTGACAGCCACTCCGGGCGTCACTCCGGCCGACGGCGAGGCTACAATTCTAATCCGCGCCGAGATCTAAACGGTTGCCAATCATTTCCGGTTCTCGGATTAGTGCCGCTCGCGCGCGGAGTCGCACGAAAGGGCGAGCGAGCGACCGACTGCTTAAGCGGATTATACGCGTCGTTCGCGCGCGCGCGCCTCATTCAAAAATCTCGGATCGAGTTTTCACGCTTTTTGACTCCTGCGCGAGGTATGCGCGTGCGAAAAATCCGCGGCGGGGATGACGAGCCGGCTTTTTGTCGGCGCGCCGTGCACTCGTGTGTGCGTGCGCGGCGCAAGTCGAAAGCGCGCCGCTCGAGAGCCGTGAGGCCGTCGGGTGAGAGGAAGTGAAAGTCAACGCCTTCATTTGTCGCGAATGCCTCCTTCGTGCGTGATTTTCCACTTTGATGCCGAGTCAATGCCAGTTTTCCCCGAGGGCCTTTTGTCCCCGGTCGACGGACCCGACGCGCACCTTGTCGGCGGTTCCGACCTTTCCTTTCTTTTGGGAGGCGGGAAGTGTCACTAAACTGTCGTAATTGATTTCTAATATGTTAATAATTGACGGGGATTTGTCAAAATTGTTTTTCAACTCCCGGAGCCGGGTTTTCACGGAGCTAATCCTTTCATTTTAATTTAATTATTTGAGCATATTTTGCTCCTGTAATTCATGCTTTAAATCAGAAAAGCATTGGATACTTAATTAAAAAAGTCATTTTCTAAAAACACTTTCTTATTTCTTATGAATATAACGGTAATTCATTAAAAAATTTACATTTTATTTCAATTAAATCATTACGTATTTAAATTAAAAAAGTAATTAAGCCTCGTCATTTATTCTATGATGATTTATTGCCCAGATTATACATAAAAAATTGTCATAATTCGGTAAATTAGATAAATTTTGTAGAATATAATTTTAACTTTCAAAAATCAATGTACAGAATTTAATCTCAGTATAAAAATCTCAGTTAATTATCTAATTAAGAGTACAACACATGACTTATCTTTATTCGCTACAACCTCCAGTCACTTAGTTAAACGCGTTCTGAAACCACTTTCCACACTGTCTCCCTATCCACACGCGAATCGCGTAACCATTCGATAAACAAATCCGTCACACCTTCCCCCTGCTAAATCACGAAAAACCGACTCCCACGGCTAATTATCCCGGAAAACCTAAATGAGTTTGAAAAGAAAGACAAGCGTCGCGAATCCGGCCACTTTCGCACCCGTACGTACAACGGCAGTAGCAGGACGGGGGTGGGGGGCTGTTCTACGCGCGGTTTATACGGTGGACAACGGGGATATCGAGCGCGCAGTTGCGCACATTGCTCTCGGCGTACAATAGCTAATCGCTCGGCGGCGGCGAGCGGCGGTCGCGAGCGATTTAATTCCGCGCGCATGCGAGAGCGCCGATTAGCTGGCGCGCGCGCTTAAATGCGCCGGGCCGATAACGCGACAGCCCTGACCGCCGCCCGGTGATTTGCGACTGCCGTTATTGTCGCGCCCCTGGACGGCACGCTGTGATTGGTACCTTCGCACGTACACCGGAGCGAGACTGTCGTCTCCTTTTTTCTCACTGCTATTTGTTATCTGTTTATTCGGTTAGGCGATAAGACACTGTCGACAGTGATTTTAACCAAATCATAAATTACTTTGGATTATGTTATCTTTTGTACTTTTCAGAATTAAATGAGTTTACTTGTCTTAAAGGATACTGGTCTAAGTGTTTTCAGTTGAAAGAACATTTTTTTATATTTATCTATACAATACATCTTTAAAATGAAGAGTTTAAGTTTTTTGAACTATACGA
>JAXIUT010000009.1:341001-354670 GCA_035586675.1 Eurytoma californica | reverse complement strand
GCCCCGCAAAAAGATAAGCGCGCGCGCCTTCCGATCCGCGAAACCTTTTCTGCATAACGAGATCCATCCGTCGTGGTGGTCGACAATAATGCAATCCCGAAGTTTTTTCAGATTTCAATTTTATTTTAGTGCTCAATGAATGTATATGCATAAGTAATCATTGCGCTACCAGGAAGAATTATTCTTATTTAGAGAAAAAAAAATTCATAATAAATTCATATAGAAAGAACTTTTTAAAAGTAAAAACGATTCAAAAGATTAATGTTAATTTATTTATAAATTGCTAATACTTGCGCTGTAGAAAAATTTAAATAAAGATCACATAACAACTATATAACAACGTACATTTTAAAAGTAACAGTACGAAGAAACCTGACTCCCTACATCATGCCACTTTTCATTCCTAATAAAAATCGTGCGAGTATATAATTTCTGAAAAAGCGGTGTGAAACGCAACAAGCGCAAGTATTATTTATCTCTAATTAGCCTCGAAGTACAACAACAGAAACTCGCATCGTGAGCGCCGCGCGCGCATTTAAAGCTCGCAATTGAAACCTCAGCAGCCTGGAAACGTATGTAAATCCATGTAAACTGCACTACTCCGCGCCGCGAGCCGTGCCATGCGAAGGAGAAAAAGAAAAAAGAGGAGAGCAGCGGCGGTCGGCGAGGGAGTGACAATAAAATTAAAATATCAAAGGCGTCGTTAAAATTACGAAAGGAACTTTAACGACGTCGTGCGCTGCATTGTTACATTTTAATTTCATCGCGCGATTAAAATTACCGCCTGCGAGTCTCGGTGCGGCGCAGGAAAAAAAAATCCTTATCAATCTGCGCGCTCTTTCTCCCTCAAGCAGAAAGTACAGCGAGCAACTGGCGCATCTTTTAATTTCTGCCTTGATTATTCACCCCAGCCGCTTATACTCTCGCACACGTACACAGGCGCACACGCGAAGCGAGCTGCTCGTGTCTCCGCGAGCAGCGCCGAGTGCATTTATGACGCGCGCGTGCGGCTGCACAAGTGGAAATGTTCCTCCGATCATTAAATATACATGAGGCCCTGTGTGCGTGGGCACTCGCACACTCGTCCATTCGCGCGAGTGGCCGGCCAGAAGCGGGGGAAAAGGGCGCCGGCGTAAGTTTCGCTGTATAAAAGTACCTGCGTGCGCATTGCAGCTGGGGGATTTGAATTTATGAAAAAAATCTCGCGGTTGTATCTTAAGTACCGCGCGCTCTCTTGCTCGCTTATATTTTTTCTATCTGATTTTGGCATCGGCCCGATTAATCGCCGCCCGGTGCAATTAAAAAGCGATGCTGATTTTTCGACGCACACTCGACCGCTAATTATCGTTTATACACTTTAATTGCGTTAACACAATCCACCGGCCGCGCGTTTTTCCGCGTTTGTACGTACGTACGCTGCGGCCCCTGCTTTTTGCGCCTGGCTATTTCGAATTCCCCCCGCGAGCAGGGATATAACGGCCCCAGCGCGTAAATAACGACGGGCGCGCGCTTTTTTTTTCTCGGGCAAGGAGTGCACCTCAATTAAACTTATCTGGCGCGTCAGAGGCGAGCCGCGTTTAACGATTATGGCGCTAGTTGCGCGATTACGCGGCGTTTATCGGGAATTAAAGCGCGATTCTGGGAAACGAGGGGCCGGGGCGTTCCGCGCCGAGACGCTAAAAAGGGCGAGCGAGAGTATCGCGCACTGAACAAGGTAAAGTGTTACATAAATAAGGAGGGACGAAACTCGGCGGCGTTACGCTAAACGAGCAAAAACGAGAGCTAAGATAAATGGGGGTGAATACGTTGTTGAGGGAAAAAAACATTGTTTTTTTATTAAGGCGCTGGCTTCATGTAACATGATAATTACATTTTCCAGTATTGCAAATATTGGGCGTTACTTCTGTAATAATTAAATTATATTTTATACAAGGTTTACTTGAAAAAAAATCATGCATTTGCACTTATGATTAACATATTAAAAATATAGGACGATCGTTAAATGATTTGCTTATGTATCTTAATGAAAATTTATTTCTATAAGAAAATTAATGGATACTGATTCTAAGCCACACACTATTCGCTTACATCGTTTAATTATTTATATCTATAGCAACCGTATTGGTTTATATTTAAAATCACCATCGACGCTATTTCAAAGAAAACCTTGATCCTCCACGGAACATCTTAGAAAATATCCGAAAGGTACCCGCAAAAATGCGCTTGTGGACGAAAACGAAGCATCGAGTCAGTAAAAGGCTCATTCCCTCGGCAAACTCTTTTCTGGGTGTGTACACGCGCTACCGAGTCACCTATGGACACTTACAAAGAGGGCATAAACGACTCCTCGCGTCCCTCGGCGGCTCGGCGTGTCCGATGCATATTCATACGACCATACATTACCGGGGCGCGCGGTTAGCCCCGCGCTCTCTCGCTGATCTTAGATTAGGGTAAACGCCGGTTAACTTAACGGCTAAGCCGCCGTAAGGCGGGAGCGAATTCGCATGCGCATCGCCCGGCTTTCGAGTTTCGCTCGTTTGCGCTCGCTCCACGTGTCGCGTGCTATTGTTCAGCACAATTACGTGCGAATAATGTATCAGGATACGCTCGTATTTCCTTTCTTTCTCCCTTTTTTTTTTAAATAAGAGAAACACTTCGGAAGCAGTCGGAGTGCTCAGGCGGCTGTTGTGCAAGAGGGATTTTCTAATAAGACAGAAATGCTAATGGGTTAAGAAAATATGAAAATATAATATCTGGCTTATTTATCGTTCGTTAAAGTTATTCACCATTTTTTAAAAGATAAATATTTCGAATCGATAAGGATGCAACGAGGGAATGAGCTTTCGTTATGCTTTGTATCCATATTAATAATGGAGGTAAAATTTGTTTTCTGTTTCGAATGCTCGAATTTTAAATTTACGACCGTTATACTTTATGAGATTATGCTAATGAGACAGGTTACGTATGGTTTCGGCTCAGATCATATCTGCCGGAATGGCCCGACCTCCTTAAACAATCATTTAATTAAATGTAAATATCGCCTGTAACCGAATACATTGTTTAAGCTTTTAGCTGCGTATCTGACATTACGCGCTTTTCACATAACATTAAACTCAATTTCCAAACCCCATGTTTAAGTCTTCCTTGGAAAATACCTCCAGAAAACGCTGAGTTTCCACATCGAGCGTGAAAAGTGACGGTATCATTGGATCAACTTAAACACGAATTTTCAAAACCAGTTAATTAGAAAAAACAATCTACATTTACATGATAAACAAAGCAAATGTATTCCCTTTTTGTAAAGTTTAATGCGTTTCTTAAAATTACATCACGCTTCTTGCTAATTTTCTCCGAGTGTAAAACTTAATTATTTATTTCTTATAATTCATTTTTCTCTTCTTTGTATGTTTTGTTGGCAGCCAATATATCACCATTCAAGTTCGTCATTAAGGACTTTTATTGATAATTTATTCCTTGCAGTTGTGATGTGTCCACCCCCTCGCAGAATACTTATTTCAACACCTGTGCTAAACGAATGCACATCACAGTTATTGGTTCATGTATTAAATTTGCTCATCATTTTATAAAATTTATACGATACATAAATTAATTTGTCGTTCCTTAAAATCCTACTCGTAGAGCTCGCTCATGTTTTCCTCGTTATTCAACAGTTTTTTATTTGAATATTTTCTCCGTGTAAAAGCACTGGTCTGAATGTACAGAAGTGGCTGGTCGACGACAGGCGAAGGTCGCAAAAAGCGAGAGCGCGCTTGCAAAAAAATCGAGGACGAGCGGCGAGGGGCTGCTCGCGCGCGTTCGGAGATGTGCTGAAGCGCGACGCGGAATGCACGCGGGGCATGCGCTTTCTGATTAGGATCTACCGCTCGGGCCTTGGCCGCAGTCGGACAGTTTAATTGCCCCCGGTGGAATTGAGCGAGACGTCGACGATTTCTTTTGATCGGCTCGTTGAGTTGGCGAACGGCCACCAAATTCCGTCGGATGCGTACGCGGGAAAGCCGTGATTATCAAAGCGGTCTTAGCTTCGGGGAAAAAATTTAATTGATTGATAAGTCCCTTTTCTCTCTCGGGTATACCAGGGCAATTACGGCAGTGTCGGATCGGCGCCTCTTAAACTTGTTAAATTTTTCGTGGCTCTTATTGTGATGGAGAGATGCGAGATAATAAGGAGCATTTTTCGAGAAATCATCACGATGATAGCTCAATTTGGGTTGTACGAAGTGACGTTACTTAATACTGTTTGGTTTGGTAATTATCCGAGGATGAGTAATTTTTATTAATTATGCGTACGTATTGTTCAAAATTTTTCGACGCTTGCGCAATGCGCAGCAATGAAACCGCCTCTTCCCGTTATCTCCTCTTTAACGCAACCAATTACATTTTTATTACGAAAAAAAAGCTTTTTTTCCAGCAGCGCGAGCACGCCGATCTCGAGCGCCGATAAAATTAAAGGAAAACACAAAACCTTAATGAAATTTAATGTATCGCTCAACATTTTTCGTATAAATTAACTACTCTTTGTCCAGCGCCGAAGGCGCACGCCCCTCCCCCTTACAAAAAGAACAAAACAAAACAAAACAAAACAAAATGCGTAAAACCAAGTCCCTGGGCCGCAATCGCACTAATAAAGTCGCGTCGCGTTCAAGGGAAGGTGCATCTCCCTCTCCCGCTCACCTTTCCCTCGGCTGAATTATTCAACTAGATAAGTGCTCGGAAAACGCGGAGCCGTTGCGTATACGTAAACCTGCAGTGCGCGCGCCTCCAAATTTATGCGCGAGTTTCGTGGGCTCGCACGCGCGCGCGCGAGTAAAGATCCGATCTGGCGCGCTCGCGGCGTTTGTTATGCTAAGTGCTCATTAGGATTGTAATGCATTTTCCTGCGCAGGGCCCGCGCGGAAATTGGCCGCGAGAGGAGGGCGAGTAGCGCGCGCGACGCGACCCGCGACGCCGGAAGTATTAGCCTATCGGTCGATCGCGCGCGCTCGACTTGTTCTGTGCTCTCGGCTGAGTGGGAAGGCTGATCGATGGATCGCGAGTGCCAAGCTTTCCGAGGGTGTTGATGGGGATTGAATGGATCGGTCTTGTTTTCGAAAGAACTTTTACACTTACTGTTGCTGTTGTTAGCCTTTCGTTTAAGGGGCGATTTGAAATTTTATGTTTTTTTAAGGCGAGTAGGATTTAATATAGTAGTTATTACTTTTTATGTGTTATCAGAATAATATCAGTGGAACAATTCTTTTAAAATAACTTTGCTTTAAAAAAGAAATAAAGGAAGTGTACAAAAGGCACGTGGAACGAGATACATCGAGCGATTATTTGAAAGTGAAAGCATTATTTCAATGGGAAAATTCACTTTCGCAGCGAGGAAAAAATCATTTTTGAAAAGAAGCTTTCCCATCAAATTAATTCTATTGTCGTTATTTACATTTCACGAAATTAAGTGTACTCACTTCAACCGAACAATTAAACAAAAATAAACGCCACCTCAGCGAGATAATTTTCCAAACGACGCTTTAAAAAAGAAAACGAAAGTGGATGCCGCTTAGAATCGTAACAGTGGCACTAAACTAAACAATAGCTCGTCCGTTAAACTCGCCGTTACTCAAGCCGTAAACGAGCGGCGACCTGTCAATTTTTTGCCGGCTCGGCCCTTAATAACCCCCGCGATTTAGCGCCCGCGCGCTCGAATCGACGCCCGGGACTTTTCGCCCCTCCGTATCAGCCCCGGCTATCGGCGATTAGAGCCGGCGGTACAACGCGCCGAGGCTTCGTGTAACTAATGATAGCCTGCGCGCGGCCCCCGCGATCGATCCGCGCGCGCCGAAAGTACGCTGCTTAATTTCCTTAACGAGTGGAAAATTCCGCCGGCGTACTCGCGATACACAAATACACGAAAAATCTGATGTGTCCGCGGCATTTCAGCCGGCCGTTACGGGACTGCCGGCGTGTTAGGCTACTTTCGAGGCTCTTATGGACTACATAATACTGCATTTTTTACGACGGAAAGGCTGCTCGATGGCATATTGCCTCGGACAGTTCGCTTTTCATTACTGGCCTAATAATAGGCGTTCGAGTTATTACGCCAGGGAATTTTCAAAAGTGATGTTGGTTTAGGTGATGATGGCGGTGTCGCTTAAAATACTTGTTTTCGATTAATTTTGTAAATTTTCCCTTCTAATTATAGTCTCTATTTTAGCTATGACGTACCTGATTGCTACTACAATTTCAAGTTTTCATATTAAATATTTAAAAGTCTAAATAAAGCATCTGTTAACACTATCATCAACTTAAAAAAAAATTAATAAATGGATTATTTTTCAGATTTAAGTTTACTAAAATTGAGTAAAAACAAGTTTTTATCAAATCATCGTTGATAATGTAAATTTACAAAAGAAATGTGTACTTTTCGTACGTCAATTTTTAAAAATTTGTTGGTACTAAAACTTATTCTCAATGTACCTCGATATTGATAAGTTAAGAAATATATGTCGAACATTGCCTTACAAGCCAACTTAATGGCAGAACCAATTACAGAGTCAGTGCGAAGTTCCGCAACGCAGTGTCTCTATAAAACACGCCGTCGAACAGCAGGTGGGAGATAAGCGTGCCGGTGTCCCCGAAAAGGCGCAATTGCCGTCGACGCGCGATCGCCTCAAATTGGAGAAATTCACGCGATAGTTGTTGCTGGGGGCGGGGTTCGTATGCCGAGGGTGGGCCTGCGCGCCGCTTGGATATATGCGAATTATCGGCGAGCTCTCCGCCGCGAGATCGCGTTACGGCTAAGAGCCTCCATTACCGGCAATTTGCATTGATAGCGAGCGAGCGCCGCCGCTGAAAACCGATCTAAGAGCCACTTTGTTATCTGGCGCTCTTCGCCGCGCCTCCCACACGCCGAAGTCACGACGGCTTTCTCAGGCGCGCCGGCGATCGATCGATTTGCACTTCGCGAAGTCTTTCATCGGGATATTTGCGTGTCGAGGAAACTTTTTGGGCGTTTCATAAAAAAAAAATAAAGTAAACTGTTGTTTTGAGTAAATATGCACAAAATTTAGAATTGCGTTTAACGAAAATAAAAAAAAGAATAATATGGACTTAACGTGGTGGAATGTTACGTAGATATTTTTATAAAAGCTTTTTTGATTTGATAGTTTAATTAATCATGGCAACTTTCCTGTAATCCTTTTTCGTGTAAAGTTAAAGTATTCGTAATAAAAATGTTAATAAATAAGGGATTTAACAACAATCTTTGTGGAGCAAATGTGATATTTTTCACGTGCACTACTCATGAAATTGTACTTAATTTATTGGCAATATACTCACGTGAGACTTTTACTGCAGAAAAATTCGATGCAGTTAAAGATATTTTTTTTATAACGAATTTATTTTATAATTCAGTGTGTAAAGAAATTTTACGAGACAAATAACACAACTTTTACGATTTACAGTGGAGATTTTAACTAGTCTACTATATACACTGGTAATTTCTTATACCAACGAAAAAAACGAATCAAGAATCATTAATTGTACAGGCAATCACAAACGCTATAATATTTGTTAAAGGCAATCGTGACGGAAAAATCTTATCGGCTAAGTAAGCCGAAGGTAAAAAGAAATTCAGAAAGTCACATTAACGCGAAGTTAATAACTCGTACAAACGCTAATCTCCAATCGGCGTACGAAATAAATCAAAAAGCGGTGTGCCAGATCGTTACATCATCCAAGTGCTCTCCTTGCGCAGAAGGGCCTCGGCGCGATTGCATTTTCAGTCGGTGAACGGTACTTTCCTCGAGCAATTAAGATAATATTTGCATTCGCCCGGGGGTCGTGATTTCCTGCAGGTGTTTCGGCGGGGGCCTCGTTAGCCGCGCGGTCGGCGCGTATGACACATCGCTCCCCTCCTCGAGTGCGTACGCGCCTGCGACCGAGAATTAGTCGACGGGGGGAGGAAGGTGCCGCTATTAGATCTTTCTCAGGCTGATAAAGGCCTTGTATAATGGACTTAATCGCTCCGCGGCTAAATTTTTCGTTATTTTTCATGGCTCTCTGACCAGGCGGCGCCTTATCCCTTATCGCCTGCGATGGATCTCGCGTTTTAACTCCCCTCCCTCCCTTCGCTCGGCCGACCATTAGTCGACCCTCGGTCTCTGCTCCATTTCCCTCTTTTTGCCGTTATTGCCCGCTAAGCGGATTTTATGCGTGCGCCCGAGTGTCCGGGGGTATTTTCGCGCGACCCACCCTATCGCGATTGCGACGCCGAGTTCTGGGGACCCAGCGCGAGGGTGTGAACGGGAAAAGTATTACTATTCGTAATTTTTCTTTTTATTTCCAGTCTAATTGTACATGTAATTTTGGCGTGCGAATATTCGGACAAGTTAGATTTTACAATTATATGGTATAAGTAAATGCAATAAGGAACACCTTCGTTGGGACTTTTGTTATCTACATCAAGTCCTTGCACAATCTTAATGGCATGAGGACAAACATTTCTATGAGGCAGTTTTCACTATTTAATTTGTAGGTCAACCATTTGCAATTTTTGTTGAACTTTGAGCCCATGCCTTTACCACTCTTGACAGTTGACGGAGGTGCTGTTGTAATGAATGTTAAGATATTATTTTTTCTTTATATTGCTTACTACTAGACTGATAAGCTGAATTTAAAAGCTTCTAATTTTATTAAACTGTATAGTTTGAAATAAAAGATTGAGATTTTTTTTAGAACAGGCTTTCATAATGTGAAAGAATGAAAATCGCTCTAGTTGTGTGAAAAATCAGTGGAATGGATCTCTTCAAATATAATTGCACCACTCAAGTGGATTTTCACTCTATCTCAAAATACAGTCGTTAGTTTCTACTAAATTATTTAACAAGAAATGCATAATAAGCCTTAAAAAAAAACTATTGAACATTAACTTTTCCAAATGTTCGCAACATGTAAAAATTAGGCTATATTTCAAAGATTAAAAACTGTACTAAAACGTAATTGAACAAAGTATATTATTTTCAAATGATGGCCGCGGTGTTATAAGAACATATTTAAGGCAAAAAAGGAACCAATTGTAGGTTAAAATCTAATCATATATTTGAACTCACCAGATGATCCAGAAGAACTGCTTTTACCCTAAAAACCATATAATGTTTAAAAATAATGAAGTTACCAAAATCTAAATTTTTATAATTTAATGAACTTGTTTTTTTGCGATTATGATAATTAAACGCGAATAGTACTTCTAGAAGAAAAAACTCTAAAAAAAGTCTTAACAAAATATTTTCTATGTGTATAAATAGTAGGTCGCGTGAGGTATTTTAAGATGCCCACCAGACTAATAAAAAATAAAATACAAAATTTTCATTTTTTTGTATCCCTTTTAGACCCATATGTTAATTTCCATTTTATTTAGTATCTCATTTTATTTCATATCGAAAAATTACTCTTCTGATCGAATAAAAACAGTTTGACCTTAAATTTGCCATTTAGAAACAACAGAAATCGGAAATACTTGTGATACGAAACATGGTGTATATCAAGGTCTAGGTCTAATATTTGCAATACTCGTTTCAGTGTCGGTATAAAATATGCACATTTCCTGGCCTTGGTTCACAATATATTTTTGTGTCCCACTATTCAAAAGATTAACTTTCGAATCTCTTTGTAAGCAAAATAGAAAAAGGTCTATTCACGCGTTGGAAAAAATTCATATCATTCCGGTAGTAAGTGAAAAATTTGGATACATTAAAGATTCTGAAATCAATTATAAAAAATATATAGCATTCTTACCATGGATGAAGAGCCAAATTTCGAGCTATCCATGGGTGAAGAGCCAGATCCCGAGCTACTCATGGGTGAAGAGCCAGATCCCGAACTACTCATGGGTGAAGAGCCAGATCCCGAGCTACTCATGGGTGAAGAGCCAGATCCCGAACTATCCATGGGTGAAGAGCCAGATCCCGAACTACTCATGGGTGAAGAGCCAGATCCCGAGCTACTCATGGGTGAAGAGCCAGATCCCGAACTATCCATGGGTGAAGAGCCAGATCCCGAACTACTCGCAGGTGAAGAGTCAGCTCCCGAGCTACCCGTGGGTGAAGAATCAGCTCCCGAGCTACTCGGTGATGAAGAACCGCCCGAAGCATCATCTTGACCCTGAAAATTCCAATAGACGTACTTTTATAAATTTATATCTTTTACTACGTATTCTTGTAAAAAGTTCTAATACTCACTGCACTCAAACTTGTTAGATACAGAACGAAGCAAAAACACAAAACATAGCGCAATTTGAACATTTTTAGTAGTATGTCTCGTACTAAAACTCGAGGGATCCTATTCAAAAACTAAAACCGTTATGTTTCAGATCCAACGAGACAATGACTAAGTTTATTTATTTCCTTTTTAACTGCATGTGAAAGGTGTAGATAATTTCCTTAATTGTTGCGATAAATTTAATTGCATTTTTTATCTCTTCGCCTTTTTCCTTGAGAATAGCATTGAATTCACGTTTAAGCAATTTTCTAGATGGCTTAAGTCAATATTAAGCATTTTAGTGTGCGATATTAAAATAATTTTTATAGCTCTTATACTACTTAACCATTTGCACTTCTATAAAAAGAAAAGTAACTCTTAGTACTAATGTAGAAAATGGAAGAAAGTCTCCTACTATGAAACTCCTCTTCCTACAAGCAAATTTTCTCGCCAAGGAAATATCGCGTGAGTCTGGCGCGCAAATGCCACCCAGACGCGGGGGCCGTTCATTGATTCGCGATGGGGCGCGATTTTCCGATCGCCGAGGGTCACTTTGTTCCACGGTCCACGCGGGCAATTTTCCGCGGGAGTCCGCCGACTCCGGAAGCCTGCCGGCGCCGACTCGATCTCAGCCACTTGCTTTCAATTACCATGTCTGCTTCGTGCAGCTCGTACGGCGAATTACCGAACGGCCGCTCTTTCGAATGCAAATAATCGCGCGTGAGTCTAGCCGCTGATTGCGGGCTTGCTTTATTGCTCGATCGCTTCGATTCTTTACCGAGTTATTAAATTTTCGATTAATAATTTGTAAGAGATTCTCTTACTGAGTATTTGTAAATGTTCACTGCGCTTTTTCGTTAATTAAATGCTATATTTACATGATCTATATAATGGTTCAGCATCTTAGAGAATATTTCATTTCTTTCGTTAATTTTTGTTTCTTTCTTATTAGTTATTTTTTTCGAAAAAGATGATATTTTTATTGCAAGGATGTCTATTATACCTTAATTTCCTCTAATTTAAAGTAATTATGAAATAATTATAGAGCAGTTTCCGTTTTACAGATTATTTTATATAATATATTTATTATAAACATCGCCTCGTAATTTATGACTAAGAATTGACTATTTGTTTACACGTAATTTAGAGTTAAGTTACTTATTCGTATTAGCTATATGTATACAAAACGCATTGTAGTAGGTATACGTCAATAATTGTTCCAAACTACTTTATTGGAATAGGTAATCAATGAATTATTAATAGAAAAATGGCTTGAGTTTGATCTTGTTTATTCAGAAATAGTACTAAATGAAATGGATCAATTTAATTATAAATATGCATAATATTTTACGCAACGATAGCGTATTCTTTTGCTGCTTTTATTTATTTAGCTATAGAAACTTCTTGTTTACTTTGTTTTACTAAATGTTCGAATACTGTTCGATCAAGGGTTTCATTTAAATGACAACACAGACCAATTATCATAGCCATTAACGAACTACCCTGCACATCTTTGATGGTCTAATTTTTTAGGTCTCTTATATTTATTCAATACATTTCTCAATGTCGTAATGTTTTCTAATCAGCCGTTACTTAATTTCATATTTTAGATGGAAAAAGACTCGAATTCATTAACGCTATTTTTAAGAAGGCTATCCTTGGCCCTTGATGCTCTAATTTTTATTAGGTCTCCTATATTTATTCAATACATTTCTCAACGTCGTAATGATTTCTAATCATCCGTTAGTCAATTTCATATTTTAGATAGAAAAAGACTCGAATTCATTAACGCTATTTTTAAGAAGGCTATCCTTGGCGCAACCGTTAGCCAAACAAACATCCGAAAATTGTCCGCAGTCAAAGCGAGAACTGCGTCGCTTCCAAGACGAATCGTTTACATCCGCAAGCACCTCTCGGCCGGCCTGCAAACTCTTAGCCGAGGCAAAGTTTCCGCGCGGGTCCGGGTGGGGCTGCGTCGGCGTCTTATCACCCCCCAAGATCTCGGCGGTATAAAGAGCGCCCGTCGCGGTCATTAGCATAGAAACAGCGGTAAACTCGGCTAGCTTACCGAGCTAACAGCGTGTAAAATAACCGCTAAGTTGCCAAGACAATGTGCGCCCGGGCTCGCGCGGCCGTCTTGTCGCCCCGCGCATTATGTGACTGCTCGGGTTGCGCGGCCGCCCGGGCCCCCATTGTCTGCCGCGGCGGCCCCGGGGCTCTTCCGGCCGCCCCGTTGCGTCACCGGAAGCGGCCGCGCCGCAGATTTCGCGCAATCGGGAGTAATTTTCGCCGGGCGGAAGGACGGGCGCAAAAAAAAAAGGGAAAACGTCGCGACGCGTCTTTTGTTGCGGCACCGTCGCTGCACCGGTTAACGCCGTTGCGTAAAGGCGGCTGCAATCGGAGATAAGCGGCCCGAGCGTCGCCGCCGTTTATCTTCCTCTTCTTTTCGCGCGCCACGTGTACGGAAAGCTCGCCGCGGCTTTCGAGTTGTTTACCCTGGGAAGCAACGCGAGGCGATCAGGGTCGCTCCCGGCTTATTTGCGCTCGCCGCGAATTATCTGTCATTTTCGCGTTTACGTAAAGCGTAGCGTGATAAAACACAGTTTACCATACGTGCGCAGCTAAGCGCGCCCGTTTAGCAACCCTCGCGTCTATTAATACACCCGGCGACAATTTCGTAAATCGAAATTTATTTTCGATCGACGTTACTTGCTCGTACGTTTGAGCGTGTACGTCATCCCCTTGAAAAAGCTTTTTATCCGTTCCCATATTTAGCGCGCGCTGGCACGCGCAACCACCGGGTCGATTTCGTGCCTCCCGCACGCGCTCTTTTTTACCGGGTGAAATGGGTCGGGAATAATAATAAATGGAAGGCGTTTAGTCAAGAGCGGAAAAGCGAGGAGAAAGGCGACCCTCTCGCCGAGCCAGAAATGTATTAAACACGCGATCTTCTTGTTAGGCGCGTTATACCCCGTTAAGAGCGACGTAACGTTACGCTGGGCCGATCGGTTCCTTGGCGAATCGACGCGACGAAAAAGGAAAGTACCTCGCGCGCGTCTTAATAACGACGGCGAGCAGCTCACGCGACGCGTAATTTGGTCTTTCGTCGTAGTACTCGAGCTTTTCTGTTAATGATTCGTGTACTTTGATTTCGAGGCGCGATAACGATGACTTTTTCATGTGCTGAAGTTTAATGATTAAAATTAGGCTTGAAGAAACACACTGTTTTTGTTAATAAAAATTGAAAAGTTGTGCGAACTCTGATAATGTAGAAGAGTGAAAAATTCAGAAAATCACTCTATTGGAGTGAAAAGTCAGTTTTTCAGAAAAAACATAGCCACTCGAAACTTGATTGGCTGTGTTATCACTCGTTTCGAGTGGTTTTTCACTCTTCCACATTTTGAAGATTATG
>JAXIUT010000009.1:322616-333516 GCA_035586675.1 Eurytoma californica | reverse complement strand
AGAACCTGAATCTGTGGATTGTTCTGTACTTTCTTCCGTTTTCTCTGTTCCCGATTCCGAAGAACTAGTACTCTCGGACTTGGATTCGCTTGTGTTATCGCTACCACCCTCGGTACTGGACATCTCCCCTGAGCTTTCTTTGCTCGTTTCAGAACTTGAGTTCGAGGATGACGATTCTTCAGCACCTTCTGTTGGTTGAAAAAAATGTTTTAGTTTGATAGATATCGTATGTTTTTTACTTAAAATAAAAATAAAAATTTCATAGAATGAAAATTAGGTTCTGACATTTAATATACTCGTTTTCAGATATTACTCCACGTTTTAATACAATTTTCACACATTTATAACTACTAGTGGAGGAGACTAAATATTTGTATTTTTTAGTAAATAACTTTAATCTTCAAAAAAATTAATATTTTTCAGATTTTATAGAATTTTGGCTACTGTTAAAGATTGTATAATAGCAGTAAATTTCATAATAGTTTGAATGAAATTGGTGCACAAGTAAAATGCAAACAGTTCACATATGTGCTTAAAATATTAGTAATTATTAGTTTGAAAAAAAACAAATATTGATTATATGTAAAAGATTCCTACATTATTCAGGCTTAATTCTAAGAAATGTATTTTTTACCCCACAAAGAATTTCTTAATCTAACTTTAAACTTAATATCTAAACACAGGTTTTTCATAGTCATATTAGTAAGCCCTCTCGGTGGAACATACAGTATGAAACAGGGGGCAAAAGTAGCAGATTTTTCCCACGGGTGAGTTTACTGCTCGAGCGAGCAGACTTTACGCGCCGTAATGCATTTACGAAATATATATGTTACTCTTGCCCTGGAATAATAGTACATTATGCAACAGGGGAATAAAGTTGCGTCTTATTTTCGCAGCTGATTAAACAACCTATGCCTCTACTGCATACACTGTTTCATTTCCGACTCACTATCAGTTATAAGCCACTTTGTTAATATCTAGCACTTTCGATATTACACGTCCCACTAGATTGCATTAAATAAAAATAAATTATAATACATAATTTATATAGTATTTTTTCTTAATTGTACTAAGTTTATAAAAATGTTTACAGTTTAATATTAAAATTAAAATATGCGGGAATAAAGCATTATAGGGAATAAAATGCTTCTTTTGCCCAGACTTTAGGATCAATAAATTGGCGTTTATAGGGGAGTCGGGAATAACATTAATTTACTGACTCAGAACTCGTATGAGAGAGCAAAAGGAAATTAATAGTGACAACTAGTACATGTAGTCTTACCTGAATTATCTGCTACTTCAGCACAGTTATATTTCTTTTCCGGAGTCATGTTATATTTTATCGTGAATAAGTTTTTTCTAGATTTTTCATGCCTAAAAGTTATTAAATACTTCCAGGGTTGGCAGAACGCTTCTCTTGGCAGACCATGACTGGTGTAATTAAAAGACAGTGTATGTGTGACAGGTATTTGAATTTCGCTCTAGATGCAAAAAATTTATCAATCAATGAATTTTACTTATTCGTATTTAGGGATTATTAAACAAAACCTCCATATATACGTACTTTTGGTATTGGACAAGCAGTTACATTAGGAAACAAAATTGCAAGAACACCATCTTGTAATTGAGCTTCTCCTGAGTGTTTAATTGTACTGCATAAAAGATGTCCTTTAGACAATACAGGCGTATCTGACCAAAACTATTCATAATATACAAAACGTGTCATTTACAAACAAATAAGATAAGCAATGAACGATCAATAACACTTTTTAAACTTACGCGAACATCTTCGTTCATGTTTTTCAGCACCTTTAACGTAGCATTTGGAAGTTCACCTTCTATTTTGAAATATTGATTTTCTGGGCTTGTTACTTCCACAGCAGTCATAGTAGCCGAATATTCATAATTTTCCTGAGTGCATAAAAAATATGTTTCTCGTTAATTATCTCCAAACTAAGAAATACCCTCAAATTCTACAAATTGTACCTCCGAAGCTGCAAGCACCCCATGGTTTATGATTATGAAGCCCTTTAGCACACACAATATAGTAAATGTTAAGAAATCTTTTGCACCCGCCATCGCGGAGCGTACTAAAACAACTGCCAACTAGCCGATCGCAATAGCGCCCTCCGTAAATGTACGCTAAAATTTGGCATTGTTTTCCTCCTTTGTTGTAGTATAATAACACGCGACATTTTTCGTCATTTTGATAAGCGAATATGGAAAGCGATATTGTTGAAAAACAAAAAATTTAGTGCACCTACAAGGAGATACGAAAAAATCGCAAATTACTGTAATTAACGCCATCGCAAATGGTTACTTTACCGAGCGTGTTGTCCCAAACTGGCTTGTAATTGTCATCAACTTTACTGTCACCATTATAATGAATCACTTTCCAATGTAAGGTTCAAATTTTATAAGTGCAACATTTCATTGGCTATCGTACATTATTCAATGTCACATTTTCTGATGACACTTACTCGTTTAAAAAGACTTCGATAACGTGCGTAATTACTAGCTTCAGGGTCAACCGCGCACAAGGTGAAGCAAATAAACGAAAAAAAAAAGTGACGTCTTAGAACAAGTATTATTTCGCCCCAGACTTCCCTCGGCTTTATCGCCCGATGCCCGGCGAAGGTAGACTCATAGAGATAGAGAGAAGACGGGCCGAGATCGGCGTTGATTCATGACATTACAAGAAATGAAATGACACGGCCGCCACGCGGATTATCTCGGGAACGACTTATTAAGGCTCGCCGAGTGCTCGTCCACCGCCGCAGTTTCGCCGGATAAAGCGCGCTCGCGCACCATGTGTAATTTCAATAATCAATCGCATGAACGTCGTTTAATTTTTATAACGATCGAGCAGCTGCCCTGGGAACCAGACACCGCACGAAATGGCGCGCGTGCAGCCCACCTCCAATTTCTTCTTCTCGGCTATTACCAATTGTAAAAGGTCGAAAAGACCGCTGGATATGTTCGGATCGAGGGAGTTTGACAATTTGACTTCCAATCTTTTAACTCCCCAACAAAATGCATTTATCAATTAAGTTCATGAACAGTTTCATACTTTGAAAGAGTACAATCGCTAGTATAAATTATACGCAATTTAAAAAACAATACTTTAATTGTTATGCCCAAAGCTGATATCTCTTCGTCGATTTGGTATTATCTAACCTTGAATTAGCAAATTTTACTCTAATACTCAAATTTTATGATCTCTTCCGAAATTATGAGAGATCCGCACATTCGAATTCGTATACAACACTGTCGCAACAATTTTCCAAAGGTATTCCAAACTTAAACTGATCGGACGATTATTGGGCGAGCAACGTTATGAAGACGCGCCAGGTTCGGGTCCTGTTATCGCGAGTCTCCTCAATCGCGCGCGAATAAAGCTGGCCCGAGCCGAATCGCCGGGATCGTCGATCAACCGCGAGCAATCGGGGATCCGGGTCCGAAAATACGGTGAAAGGAGCGAGGTGTAAGCGTAATTGGTCGGAGAGTATGCGCGCACGAGACGCACTCGACTCTCCCCGAGGAGGGAAGAGCCTTTCTCCGTTTCGCCACTTGACTCGTTATCTAAACACTGAAATAACGACCAGCCGTTATCGTCCCTCAGACGCAGGTACAACGTCTAATTATGCTCGGGCGTCCTCCCACCGGCCGTCGTTCAGCCTCTTTCCTCGTCAGTGGCGTTTTTGGGGGTCTTTCACGAGGGCTTTTTCTTTTTTTTTTCTGGTTTTCTGGTTATCACTTAACTCAATAATCCTTTTGTGTTCCTTTCTTGGATATAGAATTTGTGAAGACGTTGCTATGACTCATTCGAAAAAGAGCGCAAATAGTTTATTAAATTTCTGATTAATTTATTTCTTTAATTTCATTTTTTTCATGTCAATTAAGCTATTTAATGCAACATATTCTTAAACGCACCTTTATTTAGCATTTTATTGCAAATAATATTTCAGTATAAGAAAATAAATCCCTCAAAACGAAGTTTTAATAAAACAATTAATTTTTCTATAAAAAATTTGCTTAAAAATGTCGTTTATAATCGTTTTAATTACTCATAGATAACTATGCGAACTATCAACTTAAAATAATTACAACTGTATTGATAGCACATCTGAAGTACCGCATTGTTGCAACGACAGTGTTAAAAAGATTAACGGGTTTATATTTATTTACTTATTTCAATTTCTTCTACGAGTTCTATACCCACGGATTTGGTTTAAGTATTGCATTATAAACCGCAATCGAAAAATAAATCTCTTCTCACAGCCTAAAATCACTAAAATCAACTAAAATCGCAGCGGAATCGAAAAAACCGTACGGTTAGCGCCATAGAAATACTTCTTATCTGATGAAAAGTGAACAGCTTTTCTTTGCTGCAGATAGCCCAACACTCAAACAAAATAATTAGCTCTAATAACTCGTTATGCCCGCGTCGATACAAAAACCCCCGTGGCCCCTCGTCCCTTTCCCAGAAGTCAGTAACTCCATTCAAAACGAAAAAAAAAACTAAATAAACGCCTGAAAGACAGGGCACGAGAGAGAGAGAAAGAAATCCGTTTTCCAGGTTGACTTCCGGCCGGCGTGTCCAGCGCTCATTGTCGCTCGGCCACCGGTCACTCGCATAAGCTTAGCAAAACAATTACGCGGGCGATTTTATCGCGCTCGGCCTTTTCAGTCCACCCCCTCTCGCGCCGGAAGAGGGAGAGCGGGCTTCCGGCGCTGGTAGGCTCATTAACGCCCGCGCGGATTTGTCGCCAGTTAATCGGATTTGATGCGCGTCCGCCTTTTTCCGCGATGCGCCGCTGCCGACGGATTTTTGCGTCAGAGCTAATTGGCCGCGCATTATTCAAACGAGCCGCGGATTTTGCGCGGTGCGTCGCGCAGTGTCGAGCGAAGCATTTTTTTTTTCGACGCGAAACTCCCACCCTTTTACAGCTGCGCCGGGGTTTTAATGCGAGTCTTGTTTCAAACGCACTGTAATGAACGTTGAAGTACTGTTTATTCGTTTCGGTAATATGTCTTTTTTAGCGGTTACATTTTTTTCGTGCGATATGGTTATTAGGTGCGAAGCGTAATTAGAGTTTAAAAAATGGAATTTTAAATGGTAATTAGGAAGTAGATGAATAAATATTTAGTGTTTTTTAAATGAGTGCTTATTATGTAAGTTGAGGATAAATCCTCTAAATTACAGAAAGAAATATGCCAATTACAGGCTTCATTAGTTTTTCCTCACCCGATACATTAATTTATCACATAATTGAAAATAATGGTAATGAAGTTTGTGCAATTCCATTTTTCGCCTACAAGTTTATCGAGTAATGTAACTACACAGTAAGAAAAGAAACCAGTTCAACATTGAATGGCGATACTTAACTAAGGTATCGAAAAAAGAAATATTCTACAAATCAAAAAAACAACCTTTCTTCACGAAAAAAAATTACCGTCTTAGGATGATCGATAAACGAGACACGCTAAGTACACGAACGGTTAAAAAAAAAATACCCCGAGCGTAGCCGATAAATGACAAGCCCACGGCGCCCTCGAGTCGTCGATTTTATTCGAGTCTGCGCTCATAGAGACGTCAAATCGCTCTATCACCGGACACATGTAAATTGCGTAATCAGGACCGTCGAAGTAAGTGTCGCCGCGCCATTAGACAGGGAAAATTACACTGCGCTCGCGAGAAAAACGCTCCTCTGGCGCCGATAAATAAATCGTCCGGCTAGTGAGAAATCGACATTGCCCCGCAGCTCCGTGGAGCCGGATAATGGCCACTCGGACTCTCGGGCTTTTCACACTGGGATTCGAGAAAATGAGTTGAGTGTTGGAGAGGGGCTCAGGCGACGCCGGCCACTCGCCGTTAATTTATCGGTCGAAATCACAGGCCTTGGGCTCTCTCGCGCCTGCCGGCGAATTACTTTTAAGTGGCGATACGTTCGTTTTAACACGTGAGAAAGCGTTTTTTCATGTTTCCTGTTTCGGGTTTATTATTAATTAATGTGACTCGACGGGTCTGCTTGACTCCTTTTTTTACGATCGATAAACGAATTGAGCTTATTCGTTTTATTCCTAAAAATTGATGTTTGATTAACTTATTGCTAGCACTTAAATTAAGACAAAAATGGAACAATCCAGTAAGAGAGGGAAGTAATTTTTTTAAACGTTCCATGTTGAGCTTACGTTTTATTAAAAAAAAATAAATACAGGTCACTTTTTCAGGAAACCTGAGTTCCGGGATATAAAATAAGAGAAACAAACTAAACTCGTATTTAAAAGACAATCCGGCTAAGCGTTTGATTCTCCCGAAATTACGGAGTTTATTTCGTCCTTTGTGCTTAGTTTCCAGAAACCGTAATGGACGCAAAAGGATCCGTACTTTGGTAAATAAGCACCGCGATTAATTTTTTCTGCGCGCGGACGCGCGAGCCGTATCAAACGCCGGGCCCCGTAATAGTTCGTTCAACCGGGCGGCGCTTCCTCAAAACAATAATTGTCATCAAAGCGATCGTCCTCCATTATCTCCCGACCGAGTCCGACACCGGATGCCGGGAATCTCCTTTTTTTCCAGAAATCGAGAAACGTGCCCTCTCCGCCCCTCGTCCGTCGTGAAATAAAACGTGAAATAAAAAAAAGGACGATGGGTGGGCGTCCATTAAAAAGCGATTTCTAGCGTTCCCATCAAAGTGGCACTCCAGGCCCGCTCCATGAATGAAACAGATAATAATATCGGACGCGTTCGTGCTTCGGAGATGGGATTTTTCCCTAATTCCGACCAATTTCCAGAGGGACATTGTTTTTTTTTTTTCCTCGTGAGCGGTTCCTTCCTCGATCGCGGCGCCTTTCACCCGTGGAGCGGCTCCGGAATATCATAGAGATCGGGGAAAGAAAAAAATGCACGGCAGGAGAAAGAGGAAGTTCGCCGAAGGTATATGTGGGATACACCGCGGCCTTTAATTTGAGGGACGTCGCTCTTTGTGCGAGGTGTGTGCCATTGATATCCGACGGCGCGTAATCGACGCCTCCATTATAACCGGCCGATTGCACAATCGCGCCCTCGCCCGGTAGCCCGGCTTCCAGTTTCCGAGGATCCTCGAGATCGTTAACGAAAGAAAAAGAAGCGAGGAGCAACGCACCCCCGCGGTGTCCTTTGTCCCTCGGAAATCAAGGGAGGCGCGCGCTGAATGGGCGATTTTTCGCGCCTCCCCCCCTTCGGTATATATAATACCCAAATGAGCGTCGGTGGCGGAAATGCCGAGGCGGTAGGTTCGAACGGTAGGTGAGCAGCGCGCACCGCACGACAGATGGTCAGGTGTGTATGTGTGCGCGCGCCTCCCGTTTTGTGCGGCGCTGCGCTTTTTTTCGGGCCAGCGCTAATTGACGCACACACGCGGCGCGTATTATGCGGCCCGACCGTGTGCGCGCCTCTCGGGAGTAGATCGCGCCGGTTTGATTGTGTCTTTCTCGACGTCAATTGGTTTTTCCAGTTCGGTTTTCAGCTCTCTCTTTTGAATCTTTTATTCCGGGATGTATTCATTAGGACTTGTTTTTTTCGTTGTCAATTGTATCGCGCGTTAGGTTGCGCCTTCCTTGGATACTCTGCCTTTTACGTTCCACTTTATATTTTTTTTCCTTTGTGTCTCCTTTATTAAGTTCAAAAGTTGATGAATTATTCCAAGATATACGATTTTTATGGATGTAAATAAAGTTCGATTCTGGAGAACTGAGAGATCTGACAATTCATTAGTTACATATGAGAATTTCATTAAAAGAATTCAAAAACTCTGAAAAATAACTTTTTATTTCGAACTCATTAGTTATGTTCCCACCGTTCAACTGCCCAACAATGCAAGAGTGCACGTGAAAAATGCAAAATTGCATCTGTTGGAAACAGCAGATGAAGCACTTAAATCTCGAAATGACAATTAAACATACTAGCTAAAAAATCAATTCTTTCATCAAGACCAGCGTTTTAATGCGGTTATTGGCTGTCGTGACCGCGCGGCGCGGTATCAATCCGTGAGCGCAGCCGGACCTCCTCGCATTGTTTATTCAGGAGCGCCGCGTGCGGTTTTCGCGAGCGCTCGTCGCGCCCAATCAAAAGTCGCGAGCGGCGCGTATACGCGGCCGTAATTGAATTTCTGAAAGGGGGCCACACATGGCGGAGAAAAGAGCCGCGGAGTCCTCGCTCGGATATTAATGGCACCGGTCAATCGCGCTGCCCGGACGATATTATTTTTTTTTTATTGCCCCCTTTCACTCGCCTCTTTTTTTTTCAACGGTCCTCGAAGCGCTTTTGTCTCGGTCGGTTGTTGCGCGCGCGTAATCGAGCAAACGCGACTCGTCGCTCATGCTATTAATACTATACTCACCCAGAGCGGAGTTTCGACGAGCAGTTGTTTGCGAACATTTGCGGCGAATCCTTTGAGATTGACTTTCGGTAGCGATTGTTGCGGGGTTGAGTCATTGATTCTTTTTTGCGGAGTGAACCAGCGCGCAAATACTACGCTAAATACTGGGAAGGGGTTCGTTTGTGACGGGAAATTTAATATAATTTATTTTCAAAGCAGAATATAAGCCATTATTTTTTATGTAGGTATAAGGATTTTAGTGTGAGCTTGATTAATTTTACTCAATAAAAATTACGTTTGAAAATAAAGAAGGAATAAAATTTGCAAAATGAAATTTTACTTCTAAAACATTAATTAACGCTTAAGAATATTAGCAATTGTTTATTGACTCATCAACGAGTTTTTAAGTAATTGGCAAGATAAAAGAATACTTATAATGTAGCTCAACTTAAAAAGCTTAGGAAATATTTTCGCGTCATTATTCTAAATTGACGTGTTTACCGAAATTCAGCATAGGCAACGAGCCTGAAACTTCCGTATCACTGTACATCAATCAAAGCGCTTACACAAAAGTATAAATCCCGAGCTCTATATCAACTCGACTCGAGCGAAATCCAAACGATCGCTCGCAAAGGTCATTATCCAGTTGCGACTTCCAATTTAACAAAAAGCAGAAATAGTCGCTCGCCTCACTCCTGCGCTCGCTCGGCATTTCGCGCCAACCCCTTCCCGCGGGAGGCGGCCGCAGCTGCGCAGGCGCGCGCGACGCGTAGTCGCCCGTGCGCGGCTAATTGTTATTTAATTATCCGGTGGGTCGGCCATCTTGGCCGTTTTACACGCGTTGCCGAGTCGATACCTCCGCCTCGGCGATACCGCGAGAGCCTTCCTTTCCTTGCGTCATAACGCAGCCGAGATTCCCATCTCATTACTGGCGGAGGCCGATTTGCATGTCGCCCCGGTGCGCGCCTCGCAATAACGATAACCGCGGTGCTTCTTTTTTCGCCCGCGCGCGCTTCCTCAATTAGCAATCGGATGCGCGCGCCGACGCGCGGTTGCCGGGAGCTGCGATAGCTTGATTCACGGCGAAATTGCTTTCTGACGTTTCGAATTACTTGCCGTAGGATAATTTGATCGATAAATGACTTTTACTTATAGACGGTCAAATGGAATTTTTAAATTGTTTCGCCGAGCCGAGGACTGTCGTTGTGATTCCCAAATTCTCAGGGAGGGAAAAAAACACTTGGAGAAGGAATTCAAAGTTAATTAATGGTTTTATTCTACATTAATACGACTTTGAGTTGTGTAATTTAAAAATGTACAATTCTAATTACTTAGCCTTCTTAAATGTCATGATCGCTAACAATACGGCCACTTCCCCAATCATTACGAGGCACATTTTTAAGGAATTTGAAAGAAATCATTCTCAAAATTGTAATAATCAAGGAGTACGTGACGAATACAATAAAAAATTCGCTAGTTTACGAACGACATAATAGTCAGCGAAATCAGGCTTCTATTCGTTTGAAAAAAGAAACAAAATTGCAACATCACGGATATAATTCCGAAAAATAAAGGCGCCGCCTGGCTGCGAATAAATCGATCACCGCAGCGAGCTCGCCGAGAAAAAGGAAAAAGATCGGCGCTCGTAATAAAGTGGTACAGGAAATCATCTCGAAAGGCGACAACGAGCTGCAAAATTAGCATAATTCGAGAGCGGCGCGCGCGATAGACGTGGGCCGGGGGCCCTTAATGCGCGGCGCAGCGCAATCCGTCGCGATAAAAATTTAATTGACTTTCAGTGTCGGCGCTCACGGCGTGGCTAAACTGCCCCTTATCACCCGTTGTAAGTAGCATAAAGAAGGCGTGCGCCGATCGACAAGGCCCCGGGACCGGTCCCGCGGATCCCGCGATCGGCATCAATCTCTGTAGCTCATTAATGGGCCGCCCGAGCGAGCGGGTAATAAATGACGGGCAAAATAATAAATAACGAGCCCGGGCCGCTGCTCGTCAAATAAAACGCGCCGACCGGCTTATGAGCGCGCGACGCGACTACCGTGCGAGGCGCGCCACTGAGTTTACATTATCGCAACGGCGACCAGCGGTTTGCGATGCGTCTTTGTAAGGAGGTAAGCTTCAGCTCCGGAGGAGATACGCGCGGACCTCGAGTTGATGAGATCGTTCGCTGGCTTGGAAATTTTACATGCTAGATTTAATTTACATTTCGAAAATATTAATCGATTTTAATTGGCTCTTTGAAAAAGAGAATCGATTAAGTCTTTTAGATGTTAACATTAATAAATTATAAGCAATTAATAGATCTAATGAGAGATTGATTTTTTAACAATAGGAACGATCATTTTGTACTTATTTCTCATCCCTGCAAGAAACTAATTTACATTTATTGCATAAAATTATTACTAAAGTTCGTGATTAGGAAAGTATGTAAGGGGGTGTAGATGGATGAAACATGATAAAGAAAAAATTTGTTAATTTTAAACGCAAAAAAATTCAACACTTAAAAAATTTTATGTAAATAA
>JAXIUT010000009.1:310074-322516 GCA_035586675.1 Eurytoma californica | reverse complement strand
ATGAAACATGATAAAGAAAAAATTTGTTAATTTTAAACGCAAAAAAATTCAACACTTAAAAAATTTTATGTAAATAAGAATGAGTAAAATAAATATGAATATTGAAAAATTCACTAATAAAAATTTCATTCTAAGAAAAAAATGTGCATAAACTCGTATTCAGTCATAAACCACAAATGTACGTATTTTATACAATGAATATGAAAAAGGAACATCTTTCTAAGCATCTTTAATTTGCCAATACCCTGGTAGAAAATTAACCATAACCATTGTTTACTTTAAAAAGAAACTAGCTATAATTAGCCCATTTGTGGTTAATTTTCTACCAGGCTACTTTTAACATCTTAAAGAATTGAAAGTCTCAGTTCATCCCTGAAGACGGCATAATGAAGACACTCCGAAAATCCGTCCGCATGCCTCTCGTCCATCGCTCTCTCATACCAGCAGTAATCCTCTAACGATGCAGCGCAGCAACGCTCCAAAAAACGACGGCCACCTCTTGTACGCAGGCCGGACAAAGAAGCCTCGTCCTCCGGCGTCAGCCTATCGTCTTTATTATATATACCTGGGCGCTGGCGACGGCCAAGGCCGCGCGAGTGGGGGATGATCGATGCCCGCCGCTTATCGCCGGGACACGGGCCCCGGCGAGATACGCGAGGCCCGCGGCTCTCTCATTACCGCGACACGAAATGCTCATATCATCGGCCGTTTTTTATTAAACACCGAGCGCGCATTGCCCGTCCAAACGGAAACGCATATTTATGCGCTCGACTTCCTTTTTTGCTTTTTTAACAAACGTACACAAATTAAAACGCGCTGAATTCGCGCGGCCGCCTGACATTTTTCGGACGTCGCCGCATCGATCGCACCCCCGATAAGGGGACTAATTTTTTTTCTCGTCCGCTTTGACGCGAGTGCGATGAATCGGTCGAGGAAAGCGAATTGTCATTGATTTTTGGCCGACACCGGACGACTTTCTTTTCGAGTCGGACTAAGTTTCCTTTTGTTCCTTTATTTCCCGTCGGGCTCGGCCGCGCGCGCGTGATATCGCGCCAAAGTGGTCTCGACGCGCGCCGAAGTCCGTAATGGGCGCCTTTACCTTGACTGATAATCGCCGAGCTTCAAGGCGCGCTGACGCTCCTTATCGCGTCAATTTACCGGCATTATCCATTATTAACACACCGTCGACGGCAAACAGGCGTCGTTTTAACAATAAGCCGTTTTTTCTTTATCCGCGAATTCGCGGCGGTATATCGATTTATGCCTTACGTAAAATCGAGCGAAACAAAAGCTCGGCTCGAAACTGATTGCTCGTGAATTCTTCGTGTAAGAATGTCGGGGACAGTGGGATTTAAAAAAAAAATTTCAGGGGAGAGGGGAATATATAGGACGAGAAAACGTTTACTCCGTAGAGACAAATTTCGGACGATTAAAACGTCGTAAAGGAGGCGCGAGGAGATGCCAGACGGGCCGACACGGTTATCCTCTTAAAAGCGAGGCGATAACACCGTCGCGGGAGGAGCCGAATAGAGTCGTGATTAGGTGGGCGAGTCGAGGAGAGGCGAGACGGAGGGAGAGAGAGAAACGGGACGGGCCGAATGCCCGAGCCGGGCTGTTAAGATAAGGCAAGTGCCTATACTAATTGTGTCCGGTCAAAAGATACAACATTTTTGTTCGCACGCGGCCTCGTTCTTTTCTCCACCACGGGATGTAAATAAAAAGCCGGTCGAAGATTGTCTATTATGCGCGAAATCCGGACTCTTGACTGCAACGCATTTGTCTCCGTTTTGTTCGCCATTTATCTTCATTTGCATTTAGCTTTTATTTTTTAAGAAAATTTATTAGATCGTTTCTTATTTAAGGTGCCAATATTTTAGGATTTTTAAGAAATATATCAGTACGTTTCGATGTATCAATAATGTTACATAATTTGAGTTTTTTATTTATTAAACTTCCAATAATATTCAACTTAAGTTAATATATCTATAGATCTAAGTCCAAAATTTTGAATATTTATTTAAAATTTATTTTAACTTTAAATTTTCCTTCTACCACTCGCAGTACTGACTTATTGCCAACTTTTACATAAATTAAAAAACGCCTTTAGTTCTTCAAACACCCACAAATCCATCTAAATAGTTATCTATCGATCAGCCCGATCGATTAAAAACCTCGACTAAATCAAGTTCCCTCTGTTCGTCGCGCACAAAGTTCTACGGTAAAATTCCGTCGGACCTAATTTCGCAGCGGTCGCGAGCGACGCCCGGCTTAAAAAAAAAGGTGCAAAGTCAAGCCGACCGAGACGGCACGCACGCGGATACACGACAGCGCGCAAAAATTACGGAAATAATCGGTCGCTCTGATGGATAGCCGTGATAACCGGCCGAACGCCGATAAAGCCAGGAGATATGGGGCGCTCGGGCGCACCGGGCCGAGGCAGGGGACCGTGGGGCTCGCGCGCCTGTCCCGGAGATACGGGGGAGGACGTACGCCCGCGTGCATTGTTAAAAAATATAAACGCTCGCGCGGATTGGCGAAAAGTGTCGGCCCGATAACGCCGAGGGACACGCTCGGCCGCTCCTTTTTTTCGCGCCGTCGAGAGGAGAGCCCGATAAAACCGCATTTAGGGCCGTTCATTTTTCCTCGGCGTCGTTTCAACGTTCGTTTTACACGTTTTTTTTTTGGTTCGTACGCGTCCTCGCTTTACTCTTTTATCTTAGAGGCTTTTTTTCTCGGGGACGTTTATGGGATACAAAATTTTCGAAATTTTATTGGGGCTATTAGAGATATGTAAATCCGGGCGCCACGCGAGGATTGCTAAACTGTTTCCTCCGACGGTGCGCTGCACGAAAAATAAAATTAAGATATCAAGCGGACGAGGCGTTTATCTCTAACACACATTTTATTCCCTCTCTATCTCAAATTTATTAAGCTTTCTCGATGTAGCGTCCCCAGGTATTTCGGATAAGCTTGGAAATTTTTCTAAACAGAAATGTCTCGCCTGCCTCTTTAAGTATAGGGACCAGTCTTAATAGTCAGAGATTATTTTAATTGTTTTCCATTAATTTTTTGTCTTTGATACTATTTTACCTATTTCAATTAAGTTATTATTCATGTAATTACGCGTTTGTTGACGAAGGCTACATTTTTACGTACTGATTACGTAAACTAGTATTTCTAGAAAAGTATTAACAGTATAAATACTATTAAAAAAATTATATACATTATTTATTACGTAAACAGAATTGAAAAGACACGTATTGCTTAAAAACTAGCAGTTTTAGAGACGTAAAAAAGTAAATAAAAATTTATTTTTCCAATTCATATCGCTTTTATTTTACATTTACAAGGATAACATTTCATTGCCTTTAAATCATTACTTACAAAATACAACAAGCAAGAAATCGGACGATAATTAGTATAAATAAAATAATATTAAAATAAGGTACATTTTTAATCTCTGCAGCCATAGAGTAGGTATCCTAATTAATTATTTAACAGGAGAAATGAAAAATATTAGGAAAGGAGATGATATCCTTTATTACTTTAACGCTCAATGATTATTCATAACATGATTATTGGTGAAATACCAATTTATCGACGTAGCTAATTTGAAGCCCGCAGACACTTAGTCGCGAGTGCCTGGTTATTTAACGCCAGGTGTCGTGAGTGTACAGAATATTTGCCAGCAATTCAGATTGTTTCACAATTTTGATACATACGCTATCACAAGATCTGATGAATCCAGTATATAGCGAAAGACGCTCGGTATATTATGTATCAATCGTCAGAGCCACACCAAAAGATTTGTTAAAGGGAATTTTAAATATTCTCTCGGCACAAATAAATACGTCATTTAGGTTTCCAGTCTAGTAAAATTCAATGCGAAACTTGAAAAAACTCATTAGTTCCTGCAACCGCTGCCCGACTTCACCTCACCGTTTATTAAAATTAATACGGCATTTCGTTTTGTGGGGGTCGCCCGTTGGCATCGCGAGGGCAGGTGGCAGCCCCGGGGAGTCCAGTACCTTGCGTTACGCCGCTTTGATTTTTCGTTACTCCTCGATAGACTTTTACATTGTGTTAACCGCTTTCGATGTTGTCGTACACCATGAGCAGTCAAACGCGGCGCTGCAGAACTGAAAAAATAATTTCAATTTAATTATAGTGTACACGCAAATAAAGAATATTGGCTTAGCGTAAGTCATCATGAATTCTGAACTCAGCGCGGCTGTTTGCATAGCAGGCCGGACCCCGGGGGAGTACCGACCGCAATGCTAATGCGACTAATTACGAGCCGACTTGATTTTCGCTAAGGGCCGAGGGGGAATCGCGGCCGGTGACGCTGCTTATACTCGAACCCCGCTTTGCATGCCCCGTTAATTGGACTTTAAGTATTTATTTTATTTATGATTCATGCACGTACATTTAGTTATGCTTGCAACTGAATTATGAACGATTTTAAAAGCTACCAAGACGATAGAATCGAACTTCGAATTGATTTAATTACTAGTTTTTGAATATTGATTATTTATTCAAATTTAAAGTCGCTGATTGAATTTGCCGAGGAAAATACTGGCTTTCGCGCGGTAATTCGAAAGCGATATATGCGATTAGTTAACGTAACTTCACGAAGTTCCGGAATCCCTGACCCGATGAATATTCAGCCCGTCGAACCTTCAAGCATCGGAACTGACTTCCACTCCAGTCGGCCGGCCGTGAGCACCTAATGAATCCGAGATTTACGAGCCGGCGGAGTAAGAAAGGGGCGAAAGGGTGTCGCGACTGCTGCCCACGCGCCCGGCGATTCAGCGTTTTCCATTGTCGCCGAAATTGCCGGGCACAATGCGCGCGCCCGCGGATTTACGACCTCACGGGGCTCGGCTCTCCTCATCCTCGCGCCGGTTCGTCATCGATCGACGCCTCGACTCCACTATCGGCCGACGGGTAACAGGCGATGGATGACGCTGGTTCCGCTGGTGGCCTATCGAAACTGGAAATGACGCTCGCTCGTTCAGCGCGTAAAGGACGACATTTATTTAGGATAAAGATACTTTTGAAAATTTTAAAAATAGTTTAATTAACTTGAAGGTTGCGAAACAACTATTTTGAAAAGTTTACTTGATAAATTATGTGTACGGGCCTTTTATGTTTCTTTGAAATTGTACGCGACAACTGTAATTATTCCGAGTTCCTTTTATGTTTGCAAATAAATGTTTGGGCTACAGCTTGCTACTGTTATCTCCCGCAATCGGCATATTCAAGTACTTACACCTGTTCTCCTGAAAAAATCACAGCTTGCACAATATTATGCGAAAGTCAATTTACAGCTAAACTTTGATCATCGTCAACATTCGATTTGCATCCAACATCACATCTCCCTCGTAAAATCCAAAAAACTGCATATAAATGAAAATTACGCATATCAGAACCGGACCGCACCTTTTCATCTGTAGCGGCAATCGCAAACGTATATAAATTCGAAATCGTCATCTCGGAATCCAAAAGAGTGGCATTTGCATGCCGTGGCCTCGCGGATTCAGCCGCGCACCTCGGGGGTATAAGCGAAAGGTGCCCCCGGGAGGCCAGGGCTGCGGGGGGAGACTCGCGCGACGAGTGGAAAATGTACGATCGGGCGCGTTTGATAGGGCCGATGTGTAACAAATCGCGGCCGCGCCACAAAGGGCCCCGGCCGCCCTCTGGTCAGCCACGATATTCATGGCCTGAGACACGCGCGCGCGTGGCCGGGATTTGAATACACCGCGACATAATGCTCATGTATATTTTATTTCCGACTACGGGGGGAGGGACGCGGCTCGATGAATAGATTTCCATAATTCGGTGAAAAGTATAAAGTCGCGCGTTTTTCTCCAGGGATGAGCCCCGAAGGTTAGAGAGCGGAGGGCCGCTCCGCGAACGTCATAAGCTTTACACCCTCGTTTTTCTTGTTTCTTATGTATTAGGATTTCTCAGTCAGACCTTTTGGTTGCATGATAGAAAAGTGGCTAGGGATATTTCGAATATGATGGTTTATATGTTATGTAAATATTGTTGTTCAAGTAAATTATTTTTTGAGGAATAAAGGTGAAATGTAGAAACACGAAATCATTTTATAACATATATTTTACATATATTTTACTGAAGTTCGAAATAACCATAGTTGGAAGGCACAGAAATAGCCAAATACTTCGTAAATTTTTCAAAAGCAAAAATTGAATAAAATTGAAAAGAAGTTCTACAAACTTGTTATTTCCTTCGAACGTGCTGTGAAGTTCGAGAAATGTAAACGTCCATAATGTGTGTCTTCAGTGGTTCGAAAACCAGGCACAAAGGGATATTAATTACAATAGGGCACCTTCCATAAGTAAATTATTTCTCTCGTGCAAAACGAAATTCAATTTGAGAGTCTACAAGTTTCGAAAGAGGAGCTATTTTGCGGTTCTCGGCTAGGCGCGCGTTACCAGGCCGCGTTATATCCCTCGGCCAATAGCTCGACGCAAAAAGAAACACATTCTCCGGGTTTCACAATGTCCATGAACCATTAGAGCCGCGGCGCTCGCAAAATAAAAGGAAAAAACGCTAGAGAATAATCGTCGCGAACAAAAGTCAGCTCGTAGGTGCCAAGCGCCCGGGTTCCCGCCACAATGGGCGCGTGGAACTCCCAGGCCGTATAATTTTCGAAAGCCGTTCGCCTCGCCTATTTGCCTCCTCTGCCTTCTCGCTCCTTCCTCTATTTTTTTTCCCTCGGCCTTCTCCAAACTTCGACTACCGCGGGGGAAATCGAGAGAGCATGGCAGTTTCGGACGCAACAGTGTCCGCACGGGACTCGCGTGAGCGATAAATGAAATCGTCCGGTCCATACGTTGCGCGGGGCTTTCAGCGCGGGCAGGTGCCTCGCCGCTGACAAGGGCCAATTTGCCGATTTCCTCACGTGCAACTGATTTTTTTTTTTAGGCACATTTTTTTTACGCCGGCGGCGCGCGTGACGATTTTGCGACGCGCGACATATGTCCGACGGGAGGCTTTATGAAGCGATGCGATTCAATTCCTGCCGTCGTTTCTTCGAGGCCTCCTTTTTACGGCGATCGACTTTTGCGCCATTATTGGACGAATTTCGGAAGTCGCCACCGCAGCCCGGACTCTATCCTGCAACTGTTGTAGCCCGAGCAGGGTCCGTTTTTCAGCGTGCGAGCGTGGGCCTTTTAATATAATGCAACGGTAGCACGCGATCTAACGGCAATTATCGGTGCTACAAGCCTTTGTTGAGAAACGGGCCTATGTGTGTCATTGCGGATTGCGCATATTCGAAAAATCCCCTCAAATTCAATCGTATTTTGTGAGACGTGCGTTTCACGTTCTTTCATTTGAAAACGCTGCCTACAATTTTTTTTTTTTCAGGAAATAGAAAAAATTATAGAAATGAGAGAATTAAACAAGAAAAAAATTTTAAATTATCATAGCACAAAAATTGGAACAAACATCAATCAGTACTATGAAGAATTTGTACATCAAGATAGAAAAATATTCGCGACCCTATTAAATTCTTGCAGTACCCTCAGCCATCAAAGATAAACGCACAATAAACCGTTTATTTTTCCATAGAAAAAGTCCAGCAAAATAAATTTACGTCGCAATTTCCCACGTAATCTTCGCATTCCGACGTTAAATTTACACCGCGACGATAGGCGAACAATGGCTCTCGGTGCAGAAGTCCAAAAAATGTTTGCCCTGGAGGCGCGCGAGGAGCAAAACTGCGCGGTCCGAGAGCTACCGCCGCGGAATTCCGCGCTGCACCTGGTCACGAGCGTGATAAGGAGGCGAGTAGCGCGGATGATTGATTTCGCCGTGGCGAGATACGGGAGCCCGGGGACCCGCGAGCGTACGTCCAGAAGCGCCGGGGAGGAGATAAACTCGAATTGCGCTTCAATTGCTCCGGCCGAGACGGTTATTTATGATCGCGCCCGGCGACTTTTTACGCGATCCGCCGTAATTACGCGTCTAATCGTTTTGCGCTGTTTTCAGAACGAGGCTTCCAGTTATACTTAACACTGATGGATTAATACGAGGCTTGTCGCTCGCAAATGATACTTGTGGTATAAATAGAGGGGATTTAATAATTTTGTTAAACTAAATTTTTTTTTAGTTTGTGCAAAAATTTTTCTTTTCATGTAGTATAAAATTTTCGTTCTACTAAGTTTTTTAATTTTTACACAGAGATTTCAATCTAATAAAATTTTTAATTCACACTTTTGTAAGTTTCTAATCCGCAATCCTGAGTTAATTTAATGACTTGGAATGGCTTTTAAAATTATATACCTAATACAGTTGCAAGGCAATTGACTTACTTCATTTCTTAAATAAAATTTTTTAAATTTCACAAAAAATGGCCCGTTTCCACGTCACAAATATTTTCTAATAATTATTTTAATAACACTGGCGGCATAGGTAACTTTTTTGATAAATATCGTTGGAAATAATTTACAATATTTTGAACCGTAAAAATATATCAGTTTTGAAATTGAGCTTTTTTACACACAATAAACAAGTAATTTTCACGGTTGTAAAATTTAAAAAAATAGAGTTCTTTAAATCTGGTTGAAGAAGAAACGTAAGAGGAGCGTCATTAGCGTTGCATCGCGTTGCACAAAACAATCGTCTAATGAGGAAACGCGTCCGCTGCCGTCGCGATAATTACGAAATAAACGAATAAACTCTCGCATCGTAAAGTGCGCCATTCTTCGGGTTTAATGCAATGTTTGTTTCTGCTCATAAAAATGAAAAGAGCAATCGTGAATTATAGCTCGTCATTAAGTTCGAAATTTCGCCATGGAAACAATGGAGCAGCCGAGGAAACTTCGCGACGCCGCAATACTTGCGCTTATGCAAAAATTGCTCGTTAGATCAATTTCATCAAAGATAAACTAATCGCTTGATTCGCGCAAAGAGTGTACTGCTAATAATTGCGACTCGTGCCTTACAATTACTACTTTACAGTTTTTAAAATACTGCTAATTTTGTGAAGTAAAAAATACAGTTTCAAAAGCAACGATTGATACGATGTCTTTAAAAAAAAGTTTATATAATAGGCAAGGAATAATCCATTGGCACATGTTAGAGAAAAGTACAAAAGCACATCGTGTGTTCATAAACGACCGAATAAACTCGCATCCCGACTCTGCCGATGCCCGACAATGGACGCACTTAGTTCGTCAATTTGCGGGGCGTATCGGGCGCATGACCTATCGGACACGACTATCCGCGTTTAATAACCGCGCGCGGCACGTGTCGTCACGTGGCGCATTTTGTCCCGCGTGCAGACTCGCGCTCGCCTTTTTCTCTCCCGCACCGATGAAAAATCGAAAGCCGACACGGCTCTGCCGTGATTAATGACGCGTCCGCGCTCGCCTTGTTTTTTCCCCTCCCTCTCCATCGCGTTTATATTGTGACTGTCGCGGGTAATTAAGCGCGACTCCAATCGAGTGCCTGCCTCTCTTGATAGATTATTATTTATTCCAGTTTTTCGCGGTTTCCCAAAAATTTCAAAGTGTTGCTCAACAGACTGAAGATTATCGAACAATTTATAAATCTTTGTGATTCTGTTAGATCAAAAGATTATGTTAAATAATAATGGTAGTTTGAAGTAGTCATGATTCACATGAATATTAGATTTTCGATGATCCTTTTTGCCGTAACTTAAAAATGTCGAGCATCAGACCGCGCGGCTACTTTTAGGCCTCAATGGTTGGGTACTGTGTATAGCTACTCGTGCTCTCCCATTTACGCGATTATAACTGATTATTAAAAAAATCACTTAATCGTTGAAAAAATTGAATTCGTGTCATTGCAATCAAGTGTCGCTATAATTATCCAAGGGGAGGGATCCTTCGAATACTATTGCTTAAAAGTATTGGTTTATTTTATTATCTGAACTCGAGGACGTTGGGTCACCCACTAATACCCGTAATTACTCGTTTTTGTTCGCATTAGTAAATTTAACCAGTCGGTAAAATTCCCATTTTTAATGCGTTAAGTGAGAATTCGGCGGAACAACAATAGCACTTAAATATCAATCATCATCGCATAATAAAAAAGAAAATTTTAAACCTCCAATTAAAAATTCCTAATTATTCTCGATTCAAACGAAATGACGCCATCTCGCCCAGAAATAAAAAAAAAACCAAGTGATCGCGCACCAAACTGCCGAGCGCACAGAGCACTCGTCCCGGTCGTTGTTTCGATCGGGCGCTCGAGTGACTGAACGTCAAGAGCAATCGACTCCGTGAAAAAGGGCAAACGCCATATTTCGCGGCGGCTACCACGCCTCCCTCTCTGTCCTCCTCGACGGCGGATCGGGGGCTCATTGTGCGGTCGAGGGGGTCGAGTGCTACCGGTCGCTGGCGCGGCCGAGGGCCTCTCGTGCGCGCCTCATGTTGGGATTTCGCGCGGACCGCGGGGGGCTAAACCGGGTGGTCTGCGCGCTTTTCCTCGCCCCGAGCGATGAAAGGCGGAAAATAATGGGACGGTGAATGGGACGCTCGGCGAGAGATCGCGAGCCCACAATGGCCTCTGAGGTAGCCTCGGGGATGCGCCGTGTAATTGAGATGCAACTGGGTATCGCTTCGCCGTCTTCGAATTCGCTTCGAATCTGCTTTGAATACTGGCGACGTTAATTGATGAATGCGCAGATGCTTTTCCATCAGGTACAATGTGCAGTATAATAGTCGATTTATGATGGAGTTTCGGGAGTTCATTGTAAAACGATGTATAATATGGTACATTATGCATTTTGGCATTGTAGTCTTTATTAGAATATAATCAATTCCGTTTCTTTTAAAAAAAATTTATTAAAACGTATTATTCACATATTTTTGGAGTAAAATACAAAATTTTCTATTCTTTATTCTAAAACACTGAGCAATAATTATAATTCAAATGACGTAAATTATTTTTTGTCGGATGTAACAATTTTCTTTAGTAAATTAAAATGCCTTTATAATTCGAAATCAGCCGTTTTCAGAAAAAAAAATTTCAGAAATTACGTTTATCCAAAAGAATTGTTTTAACGCATTAAACTGTCCCCTCAAAATAATAGACCAAAGAAAGCCACATAATCGTCTTATAATGACAACATTTTTCAAAAAGTCACATTAAGGATCGATCGAAATTAAACGAGTGGAAACTAAAAAATTGCGTGAGACTTAACCTTCCGTTAATGGGCGGTTACGAGCTGTGACGCATAGATGTACGGCGACGATATTGTATTTTTTTTTTTGGTCAGCGGGTGCCACGATCTAAAACCGACACTTGACGCTACGCACGCGGCGTCGCAGGGTAATCAAAGTGCCATTATCCATGGGAAATTGTGACCCTTCGGGCCTCGGCTCCTTCCCGATTCTCTCGCTCCCCTCCTTCCTTTTAGTGCGCGCGCCCGCCGAAGCATTTCCATGCGAACGAGTTGAGTCTCCGCGCAATGCGCTGCGTAACGAGATCCTTGCCCAACGTGCGCCCTGCAAATCGAGGAAATATGCATAGATGCGCTTGTGGATCGCCCGAATTTCTTCGAGTTTCTTTCTCGAATGTTAATCTCACGGGCAAAAATATGCAAGATCAAAGAGAATGCCCCTGATTTATTCCTTTAGTTCCAAATAACATATTTATTCAATTCAAAACCTGCTTTTCTCCAATCACGAAAAAAAAAAATCAAAAGGAACACCCGGAGACGTTGCATTTCTACGCGTAAAAACCAAGCGGCAGAGCATGAATAACGCCAAAAAGAAGAGCAACGTCGAAAAATGACGGGGTGTTTCTTGCATTACTCCAAGCCCGTACGCAAGTGTATACGAGCGTACGTACACGGGGATGCAGAGTTTCACCGTGGGCGTCATTTCGATACGGGAGCCGAGCCAGGGGCCGAGCGCGCGGCTGATTAATGCCGGCGCACACCTAAATCACGCTCTGTTTTGAATGCGGGAGCTTCGCGGCTTGCTTCCGCGCGGCCGGACGCGGAAAGGGACTTCAGAGAAGTCACTCCCATTGGTTTTTCGATCCGCGCTTCGTTGGAATTGCAAATCGAGGGCCGTCCCGGCTTCCCTTTTTTCCTCCTGCGCCCGCGGGTGCTCGCTCGACTTTTCGAATGCAAGGGGCTGCCGCTATTCGAAAAGTAATCTTTTTATTTTCGCAGGATTTGCTGAATGATTGTTCGAAAAATAAAAGTAATATTGTACGCTGCGATGCAGGTGATACGAAAAAATGTTTTATCTCAAAGGTAATGGGCAATTATTTTAGTGACAAAGCGAGAGTCTACTGGTTCCTTTCACTATCGCACCAAGTGTTCTAATTGCGCTGATAATTGTTGTAAATAAAATAAATAGCTTATTTTATTTTGCGATTAACCAAGGTTATTTTACTTTATAGCAATTTTTATATTTTATATGGTGGATTG
>JAXIUT010000009.1:298243-308247 GCA_035586675.1 Eurytoma californica | reverse complement strand
TGTCACTATAATGTTACGATTTCTTTTATTTTCAGCACTTCAGAACGAAATTGAAACACAAATAGAAGCACCAGTCATAGACAGACTTATGGAAAATTTTGATACGTCAAAGGCTTTGTCAGAAGTACAATTTCAGTCGCCTTCTAATTATACTAAGCGCCCTCGTAGCAGTAATTTAATAATTGTTGAGCCAGGAATGCAGAGGTCTGGATCGAAAAATGCAAAAAATGCGTGCTTAAATACAATGTCAAATAATCACGAACCAGAAACAAATGAGAAATTTGTCGAGAAACCAATAAATTGCAAATGGTTTACTTTACAAATTAGGCGTAATTGCATTACTGTACTTATTTATGACATCGTAAAAATCTCGAAAAATACATTGTACAGTTTATTTTAGCAAATCGGTGAAGGTAAAGAATCCGCTTTGAAAGTTAAAAAACATTTTTTATAATTTTTCTGATTTTTAAAGCAATGGTCTGTTTTAGAAAATCCCGTTGTTCGCATTTTTTAATCAAAGTACTGAAATATCTCATATTAGCTGTAGGTAAATGTCATGATGTCCAGGTACAATTTATTCAGATTACCAAGAAAATTTAAAAAAGCGTGGGCACGTCTCACAATCACTAGAGTACCATATACAATAGATTTTACTTATAACTAATTTTACAGAAGATGTAATTATCTGTGGAAAATTGAACTTCAGCAATAAAAATATCTAAAATACTATTCTATCTAAAACTCATTCACTTCCCATCACTACTCAGTGGATTCACATTTTCTACTAAAGTAACATTCTAAAAAAGTTTTGTCCGCTAATCACACACATCAAAAGACACTCCCCGCTATATGCGAAAAAACACCTCGTCGCAGCGTAACCTCATTACCCGACGTTACCTCATTAATCTCGATCGATTAACGTCGAAGAGGTCTGTGTTTCAGCGGTCGCGTGGCCGTCGATATGACGCGGGCAGACGTGAAAATCCTGATTGGACCGTCGCCTCCCGGCGGGCCCCCCGGACCACCCCCCGGGCGTCTGTCGCCCGTGCATCAGCGGCAAAGCGTGATAAATTGATCGGACAGGTCATCCGCGTGACGAGCGGCCGGGTCGCGCAATAAAGCGATCCACCGCCGCTTCATTGGCTAGCTATTAACCCCCTTGATATTTAAGCCGGTAATTACCGCGCGCTCACGTATAAGCCCCGTACGTGTCCGCTCGTCTCTCGTCGCCTTCCACCCTCGCTCTCCCGCTCATTCCGTCCGGATATAACAGCGGCATCATGGACTACTTGGATTCCCCGCGGGCGTGATTTTCTGATTAGCCGCGGAGTGAGCGAGAGAGAGTGGCTGCAGTTAGCCGTTGTTAGAGTTGATTCGCCGCGATTGCTATGCATGGGCTGGGATTCGAGCCGGCTCGGCCGCTCGACTCTGCCCGCCTCGGAGCGCGACGTATTATGATGGCGCGATGGCGCAGACGCTCGACGATGATCCGGGGGGTGAAATCGCCATGGATTCTCGCGCGCGCCCGCCTGGTAACGAGCGCCGGGACCGGGGGTGCCCGCTCGCTCATTTTCCCGCTCGATCGAGCACGAGCGACGCCGCCGGTTCAACTTGGATTTTTGCACTTTTTAAGTGCCAGCCAACGACGGTCATACGTTCGTCTGGAATGAATAAAGCTGAAATTACTTGTTCTAAGTCTCCGTATATCAAAGTTCTTACCTGCGAAAAGTGGTTTGTAGAAACTTTTTCAAGTTACTAAAACTTTTGTAAAAGAATTGTCCAAAAAAATGTGTAGTTAATGTCAGAACGACTTTACAAGTAAATTTTCTTTTTCCATACACTCTATTTCTGTGTATAGATTAATCAAGTGTCTACATCAACATTAATTAATTATTATTAGAAGATTGGCTTTAGAGTTCTTATTTCTTTAAAAAAGGATTCGAACGACAACATTGATATAATTACGCTATTTCCGCTTTTAAATAAAACAAAAAGTAAAATTAATTTACTCGCCAGATTGCATTTCTTCAAAACGTGCCATCGCGATTAAAGCCCATGCAATCGCATAAATCATAAAAAAAATGTTTAAACACCTCGAACATCTGAAAAGTTAAAAAAAAACTTTTAAAAGCAAATCCATCATAACGTCATCATTAAATGTCGCCGTTCGCGCGGACACAAAGCTGATCCCCCTGAAAAGCACGTCGATAAATTAAAAGCGATTACGGTGCTCCTTTCGCGTACGCGCATCAAATCGCTCGGCGGCTCGCCGTAAATCCACGGCATTAGACACGGATTACGCGCGGCGACCCGAGGAGGCGAGTCGAGTGTCCCGCGAAAAGCAAACACGAGTCGAAGGGCGCGCCACGCACGCGCGGTCCCGCGGCGCGCGCAAGGGGAAGGGGCGCCCGACTGCGGAGGGGCTCGACCGCCCGCGGTTTTGATTTGCACACACACCGGCCCTCGTGTAGCGCAGTCCCCCCTCGCATATTTTTTTTTTTTTTTTTTTTTTTTCACGAGGAGCGGTGGTGGCGACTGCAGCCCGAGCGAGCCGCTCGAAAACAATCGCCCAAGTCGCTCGCCGGTAAAATGTATTAATCTCGGCCCCCGTGGAGGGAGGCTCGATGAAAGCTTTGACTTCGCTGCCGGATCAAGTGGGTGACACTTAAGTGTCTCCTTTCTTCCGTTCTTGCTCTTTTTTTTCGCTCTAGGGTACGACAAGGAGAGGGCGATTGGCTTGCGTGAGAACTACCTACTGCTTTGCCGATTTAGATAGATTTATTTGTTTATTTGGAAATAAAAAAATTATTTATTTAACACTTTATTAAAAAATATTGTTTCTCAAGAATTTTTACAAGGTATTTTTTTTTGTTATTTTTATGGACAATTTATATACATAGTAAGTCTTTTTAGAGTATCACCTATTGAGTAAATATAATGATTTAGAATAATTTTTAAAGTAATATTAAGAGGCATAGTTGCACCTGAAAGTAAGACTTCTTTATTTATTACGTTAAATTTTTATCAAGATTTGATTAAAAAAAACTAAATATAAATAATTACCTAATAAAAATTTAAAATACCCAGCCTTATTATTATTAATAGTAAATAAAAGATCTACAGAGTCGCGAACTGAAGAAGCCAAAATGAGACTTAAAAGGATATCGAGAAGAGCACTCGAGGTCTCTCAGTCAGCTGCAAGGGTGGGAACACCCGTGGGCTCGCTCGCGACGCCAGGTCGCAGAAAGTGAGGGAGCGAGTCCACTCGATCGCGAGAAGTCGAGTGGAGCTTGACGCGGCACCGCGGAAGGAAACATCCCGGCAATCAAGGAATCGAAAACGCGTGATTAATCGAGAGGCCGGACTCCTCGGCTCGCGCTTCGTTGCGCGCCCGAGTGCCTCGAGCGGCGGCGCTCCGGAGTGGGAAAAAGTCGTCGACGAATGTTTAAGGCCTTTTTAATTAAGAGTCGCGATCGGTGGGCACCTTGGTACTGTGCGAGAGCGTCCAGCGTATTTTTGTCCTGCCTTCGACGATTGTTTTCGTAGCGATGTTTTCGGATGACCAGTTCTCGTGAGAAGCTTTGCTGCATATTGTTTAAATGTTTTTTTTATTAATTCAAATACTGAAAGATAGAAAAATTTTACTGATTTTTAGTACAATTCTGATAATCTAGCTATACCAATAGAAAAATCCAGGAGAGTTTCCTTAAATTTGAGGAAATTCTCCTAGATTCTAGTGTTTCTTTTTTTCGTTTAGGATTTCTCCTTTTTTGTTCTCCTTTTGTAGGAGATTTTTTCTTAATCTTGAATTCAAGTAAACGTTACATAAGAATCTGTACGAAAAGATTTACTCAGAAAATTAAATTAAAGTGCAACCGCCCTATTATTAGCAATTCCACCACAGTAAATTATTGTCGAAGTCTCGACAAACCGATCGGATCGATTCGAATAAATACGTCCAATGCCATAAAACACGAGCGCGGCATCCCGGGCGGCCTATCGGGAAAGAAATGAGGGGAGGGCAAAAAGAAAAAAAGCAGCGGGCCATACATATGTACAGGGAGATTAGCAAATTTATATTCGTCGCGAGAGGCCGCGTTGGCCAGCGGCCACGCTGTGATTCTACGAGCAGTAAATAAAACGAAGTAACACCTCCAAATTTTTTGCATTTTTCGATTCTTTGTACTTAAAATTGATTATTATTTAAAAGTATTTATATTTTTTACGATTTTTTTCTTTTAATTTAATTGCAAGAAAAAAAGCTTAATACGTAACTTTGTTCTTTATTTAAACATTAAGAATTTTCAATGAAAATAACATATTTTTAATGGTTTTAGTTGATCAAATTGAATGTTTTGATACGGAAACTTTATTCGCGGGTTAGAGAAAGATCCAAATATCGCATTTTCTATTTAGCACCCGTTCCTGACGAGCTCCGAGGGGTTTGCTTACCTTTTTTAACTTTGAGTCAATTTTTTGTAAAAACGTCTCGCCGAGCTTTGGGAAATTTTTCAGCAGCTTCATTTTTAAATACAAAGAATCGAAAAATGTAAAAAAGTCAAAGAGGCTAGTCCAGTTGGTCTTATTTACTGCTCGTAGAATCGCACCGTGGCGGCGCAAGGCGGGAAAAGCCACGGAGAGAGATTTATCGCGCCGGATGCGCAAATACGGTAAAACTTCCCCTTTTCCGGCCTAGCGGCGAACTTTTCTCGACGCGGGGGCGGCGGCCGGTCTCCTTTTTTTCCACCCCATCCCTCCCCGTGCATTCTCCGGCCACTGTATCTCGAATCCGCCAAAACAGACCGACTATCCGCCCGCTCGTGCAATATTGCCGACCGACCCGGCCTCTCCTGCTCGCTCCTGGTTGAGCTGGATTCTCCCGCAAAACACTATTGTTGCGTAATGTTTAGTACAGTGTTACAGAAATGGTATTTTTTTGTCTATTTAAAATAGCTAAAGTTTATTTTACGAATATCTTTGTTTTAGAAGTTAAGTGAATGTACGTAACAATCACAGATTGAAAATCAATTTTTCCTGAAAATAATAGCCTGGGCATGAATGTCAAAGGTACGCATAACTTAATGAAAAAAAACTCGGGATTTTCACGCATAGTCATCGACTAGTACAGCGCAGGTCGAGGCTATATACCCAGTGAGTGACCAAATCGAAATTAGCGTCAGATAAGAATCATCGGGAATAAACCGTCATTTATAATCATTAACTCACACATTCTTCCCCCCACGAAACGAGATGACTGGGACAAAAAGCTGTTATCTCGCGTAAAATCGAAAGGCGCAAATCACGGCGCGTGATTCCTCGAGAAGCTATCATCGCCTAATCAAAACACGCGTAAATACGTCCGCCCACGCGACGACGCCGCGGTATCTGCGAGACGGCCATTGTATTTTTTCTCCGCGCGCGCGCGGCTCCGCGCCGGCGTAATAACATAATTACGCGAGCGCGTTGACAAATTGAATCGATTCCAATTTATTCTTTTCACGAGCGGGAGCCGGCCGCGCGTCCATTAATGTTTCATGAGAGGCGTCCGTGGAAATTCGCCAGAAAGTCGACGCGGCGAACTCGCCCCGGGGGCGGAAGCGGCCGGCGGACAACGGGGAAAAAAGGGATACAGGGAAGGGGGGAGCCGATAATCTTTCATCAATCAGAATCAGCGAGTTTATTGGGCACTCGCGTGGAGAAAAGATTAGCCGAGCTGGCCGAGTTCAAAGGGATGAGCGCGCCTCGGCGTGAAACGAATGGCGGGCCGCGCGCTTTTTTTTTTTCACGAGTTTTCAGTCGTAACGGGGGATTTCGATTTTGGTCGCGGGTGCGTTGCGGATTCGGCGGGCGGTGTGGCCGACGGGATGATGGAGATGTTACAGCGCGGATTTGGGGGGTTGCGATCCGGGTATTAGTTATGTGTTAATGATGTCGAGTGTGGCATGTTACGATTTTTCATGTCATCGGGTATTGTTGGCTAGCATTTTGAAGAGCAGATAAGAATTATTCATAGATCACTGATACGAACAGGATTACCCATTGTTAGGGAAAACTCCATTTTTTCTTTCACTTTTGATTTGAACAAACACGATTCGTTCCAAAGATATGGGTAATTGTTATTCATAAATATACCTATACACATTCATTATGAGATGCTTATGTTTCGTTTACGTGAACGGACATTATTGTTCAATAAAATAAAATCATGATGAAACGGTCTTTGATGACATTATTTATGATTGCACTAAACATTACTCAAGTCCACTCTAAAACAAATTTGACCTATTAATAACAGTGAATCACGAATCAATCACGAACCCGTGCCCGTGCGCTTTTTTGCCGCCGCGTAGGCGCCCAACAGCCGCGGGAGAGGGAATTTAGCGACGTTATTAACGGTCGCCGGGAGAGGGTAGCGAGAAATGAAAGTGTTAAATTCAGCGGGTGTAGCCGGGCGCGCGGGCTATTCCCCCGGCCGTCCGACAAATCCGATCGTATTTTCATCGACGCCAAATTGGCAATATCCTCGCGGGTGACGATTCCTGAATTATGCATCAGCCTCCTCCCGGGCCGGAGACACACGCGCTCCGCTTCAAAGTTTATCCATCCCGCCTCGCCGGCGGCCATCGCCCGTCCACCCGCTCCCGCCTGCAGTCACGCTCCTCGCGAGCCCGAGCGCCTCCTCGTCGACTGGAAATGTTGCTTATTGCGGTCGGTCGTCGCCGGACTCCGGCGACGAGGTAACGTCCGATGAGCTCGCCAAAATAGCCAGCGCGTGAGTCGATCGGCAGAGAAAAGTTGCAATGGTGCCGTAGAGCTCAAAATCTACATTATTTATTAGCATTCTTATTGATTCCCGGGAAAAACGTCGCAAAACAACAAATTAAGTAAACAAATTTTCGCGTGTTCTAAGAATTTATTTTAACCGATTAAACTGGAGTTCGCTTATTCGTCTTCGCTACATGTAGCAAGACTTTATTGTTGAGTTTTATAAACTTGCAAATTTCGTCCTGTTTCTTAAGAAGCCTCGTGTATACAACCAAGCACATAAGCCGAATCTGTTACCCTACTGAAGTCAAAAAAGTTTCACAAAATTTTTTGTCACGCCAGCGCCAATAAACCAAAAATACTTTCACCAGATATTAATATTTAACGTACGAACGGATCTCAAGCGGTAAGAATAAAAAAAAGTTAAAGCTCAATGGTCGATGGCAAAAGTCGTATAGGAAAGTACAAGGCGAGCGGAGAAGCGAAGAGGGGGTGGGGGCGGAAGCAAAACAGCTCAGAAATCGGATAATCGAATTAAGCGTCTGGTAATGGCCCTCGAGAGGCGAGCCCCGTCGACGGCGAACAATGCCGGCCGCTCCCCCTCCGTCTCCGCGCCGGGAGTACGTAATAAAATGACGCTCCGCGAGCTCGCCGCCACCGCCGCCATCCAATGAAACGATAACAGCCTCCATTTCCCTGCGTCGCCTCCGAAGAATCGCCCCCGCTCTCTCCCTCGCGTATCTTCCTCGTATACGAATGCCTGCATTGTTACAGCGGGACGCGCCGGGCAGCGCTTTTTACGGCCCTCCGTCCACCCCGCCACTGAGGGAAGATCGATTATGCCGTCGACCCTTGCTTATTGCTGCGTTTTCAATTTTTCTTCCCTTTGGTTCTCTTAAACCTAGATTTTTCTCTTCTATTCGTTTGGCATTCAGCGAGGTTAAATCGAAGTAGTGGTATAAATAGTAAATCCTGCACTTAATTTTGTTGAATTTGTTTTTCAGAATTTTTGTCGAAAATACATAGTTTTTCAAATAATTTTACTTTTTTTTTAATTGTGTGAAATAATATGAATTTTTAATTTTATGCCTTTTAGAAGAGCAATCAAATTGATTATACTCATTTGCAAAGAATTACAAATTTGATTAAAAAAAATATCGAGCGAAAAAAGAAAAAAGTAGGAATAAGAAAAAGGGAGAAAGAGTAACTGAATGTAGGAAGACGCGCTCGACGAAACCGTGCGGGAGATCGATTCGGCGCAACATCCGGGCGAACCGCGCCCCACGTCGCCGGGCGGGGGCGGCCCGAGGCCACGTTTATCCGGCGATTACGATGCAGAGACTTTTGCCCGGGTCTTCCGGGCAACGCGCAACTAACCAGCGCCATCCATAAATAGAACGGTCGGAGACTTGTGCAATTAATGTCGAAAACACAGCAATTGTTCCTCTTTACAAAGAAAGAAAATTAAATTGCGATAAAAAGACAAAATGTTTTATTGAAATAACGGATGACTTTTTTTTCTTGACAAATGTTGGAGTAACGAACGGGGATTTCGAGTGAGAGTTTTTCCCGAGCCGTTTCATACCAGAGTGTCCTGTTCATCGAGTTCCAGGGGATACTTATTCGAGCGTTTAGTTTATACTTGAGTTTACTTAATATGAGCTTACACGTGATACTTTTTTAATTTTTTAGTACTTTTTTGTGGGGGTTCAACTAGATGAGTCAAATAAATAATTCCCGGACGAGTAGAGCGAATGAGACGACGACTCCCGGCTCGAGGATCAGTCTCCGCTACAGTCTTTTTTATTGGTTTTGTGCCGTTCGCAGCCTTTGTTGGCGCAGGGATTCTCGACCGGGCAGCGATAATTTATGCGGTTGCAAGGAAACTCCTGTTTGCGATTGCACTCTGGCTGGTCTACCGGCAGCAGCATCTTCACCTCCTTCGTGTGGCCCAAGCAGGGACACGGACCTGGCCTCAGTTTTTCCGGCGGTGGACAGGGGCAGAGAATAACTGGACCACTAGGTGGTTTCGGCAGGCTTGGAAGAGGAGGGCACACGTTCACTGGTTCTTCAACGTCGACCTAACAAAGATCGAACTTTCATTAGATCATCTTGATAAATATTTTATAAAGAATACGTATTAAAATGAAAGCTTTCAATACAAAATATATATAATTTACTTTGTAATGTTTATTATTAAAATCGCATTCGAACGCTGATTCAAATCAAATTGAAAATTCGTCTATTTACTTCTTTGCCATTGCCTTCAAAATTACGATACTTACCTTGCCTTCGTAAGATGGACAAGGTTTAAATTCGGGAAGGCTGATGCTAGTGTATTCCGGCTTCTCTCCTTGCGGTGGCTCTACTTTAAGGCATCTGTTGGGTGGTAGGCACGTGGGACACTTGATCTTCTTCTCTGGCCTTTCACCAGCCTTTCGCCACTTTTCCGCTAACATTTTCCGTGTGTCGCAGGGTACCTGCTCATCCGCTAGGCAATGACTACCTGACCTCTCCTTCTTTGGACACGGAAATTTTACACCTTCGCATTCTAAAAGAAACTTCATTATTAATTTTATTGTTAATTAATATTATTCCATTGTTTAATAAACATCATTACGTACTGTTGCAAAGATCTTTGATTTCCTTGCACTTTTTCTTATGCTTGATTGATGTAGTGTATATACTCCTGGAATGTCTTTTATAATTGACCACCTTCGAAGCCAGGAATCCACTACTATGTCTACTATACGTAGACATCTTTCGCTTAGTTAGCCTCTGCCAAAAGCTCGACTTTTTCTTCGGAGCTGCACACGGTTTTGGAAGGGAAGCACATGCTGGTTTTTCTGGCTCAGCAGGAGGTGCACAGGAACCCTAAAAAAAATTGAAAATAGTTTTAGTTAGCTTCACTGGGGAAATAATCTGTTTTTACCTTTGGATGAACACAGGAAGGCATCGGAGGTGGACAAGGCGGTGCCGGCGGACAAGCCTTTTTTTTCGGAGGTGGAGTGCAAGAAGGCATCGGTGGAGGACACGGTGGTGGCGGACATTGCGGTGGAGGACAACATTCACATTCTGATGCTTTAGGTTTATTAGCTGGAGCTGATCCGCATGTATTTGGAGGTACTGGAGCTGGACTAGGCGGACAACACAATGACCCCTTGGCCGGCTCGCATTTTTTATCTTCTTTTTTTGTCGCCGGCGGTGGACATGCAGGTTTCGGTGGGGGTTTCGGGGGG
>JAXIUT010000009.1:288087-298143 GCA_035586675.1 Eurytoma californica | reverse complement strand
TGTATAAATAAAACTATTCAGTCAGTGTATAAAATAAAGTAAATAAAATATAACTATAAAATAAACGAAACAACAAAGAATTTAATACACATTCACTCACTCGCTCATCCACGCAAATAATTTACATTCATTCATAATAAATAAATTGGTGTAACATTTATCATCGATCGCCCATTTCGCGAGTGAGTTAGTTTAGTCGAGACGATACAAATAACGATTTACACGATACAAATAATTATTCCTGTAAATTCCAACAATAAGAAAATATCATTTACCGAACAGCAGTTCGATTCGCAGAAAAATTGAAGTAAATTCTCGATAATCGAATTTTACTTCAAATCGAATAAAATAATATTTTTATCGCTTATTATCTTCTTATCGATTTAATTATGAAACGTCGCTTTAAGGTGTAGATCGACGAATAGTTAGCCCGGCTGCATTAAAAACGATCCCACTATATTATGATCTTCTCGAGCGGGAATCGAAAGGAATATTTCAAATGGATAATTTCATCTTTACAGGAAGTCCTGGTGAAAAGGTTTCATCCGAACGCGCATCCCTTCACAATGGCCGTAACGCCTTTGGCACCACCTTCCGTTCAGCTAGTGCCGGCCAAAGAGTACAATGGGGCGCCTATAGGCACCAGCTACGACATCCGAGTTTATGCAGGCAAGTGATCAAAACTTTTTTTTTCTCTCCCCATTTCTCGGTATAATCCCTTTTCAATTGATCCTCCCTTTTATTTCATTTAACAACGGCTCTCCATTTCCAACTTCATAGTCTCTTCGAATCCGAGCGAAAGAAGGAAAATAACGAGTCACGGCGTAAAAACCGATAATGTGGACGCGAGTGCGCCACGTGTCGGCTTGCAGGCAGCGCAGGAATTTGAAACGCGTACACGGCACGTGTCCGGTAAATCCGGTATGAAATATGATTTTAATTAAGTCGATCTCCGCGATAGAGGTGCTCACGCGACTTAACGCCGTTTAAAATTCAAGCCACGTGTGACGTACTTCAGATCCCCCCGCTGATTGCATTAAAAATCTGTCACAATATTTGATCGGAACCAGAAAAAAGCGGAGTCCTCGTGGCCCCGAAATACGAGACCACTTGACCAGCTTTTAACGAGTGTCCAGTGAAATGGATGATTACCTGCCGAAATGGACGTAAACAGGTCGCTAAAAAAATCCGGAAACAGACCGATAATGCAAATAAACGAGCGTACGGCGTCGCGTTAGCGGCATATTGAATGTCGAAATGACAAACCCCAAATGGAGAGTCGGTCCAGCTTTCAGCGTTAATTAAAGTTATGTTTATGAAAATTCATCGGTACGAAATGCAGCGGCTTCGTTAAAGGAAACATTTCTTCCGGCTCCGGGTAACTCCGTCGAAAACTTTCCAATTGCACAGTTTACCCTTATCAAATTAGCCATTCACGAACCGAGTAAAACTTTGATGAATGTCTTAACGACGATGCCGCTCGGATAAAACTTTCCGCGAGCGCTCGCCCGGGGCTTCCAGTCGCGCGGAATCCGAGGACGCGGAGCGCAGACTCGAGGGTCCTGGTGTATCCACGGAATGAAACGCGAATGGCTCCCAGGCCTTACTGCGAAATCAATCGACAGACCTTAATTTATTAATAGAGACGAAAGCCGATCTTATTTATTCGAGCATTCAAAGGGATCGACTTCTGCTTTTGTGCCGCGCCGCGCCGTTGTTTTCTCTACAATGTGACAGTTTTCGCTGTGTTTGTATACGGACAAAAGGTGTTTTTCTCAATAAGCATTATTTGCGCGCGCGCGTTGATTCCCGAGCGCGCTGGAAAAAGGTACGTGCGTTCTACCGGTTACAATATACCAACGGTATCGGAGGTGTGCGAATACACGGAAACAGTAAACACCGCGTGCACAACTATTGGAAAAAATTCTGCACTATTATTTCCGTATACGTACTAATGTGGAAGAAGTATTTTATATTATTGGAAAAAAAGGTGATTGCCGGTGAACAATGCCATTTATTTTCAAAGCTTTGTGTTTTATTTTCCTGTTAAATTATTTTCTTATAATTCGAATTTATATAGGTGGCAGTTGCGTATACAAATCTAAAAGAGTTTAACTTTCTGTTATAATTTTTTTACGAACGTTCGTATATCAAATCCTCGGCGATATAAATTTAGTACGTTCAATATTTCACGCAAAGTAAGAGATTGATACGAAAGGTCATGGCAACAGTAAAATTTCACGTTCAACCATCGCATGCAACCGCTCCATGAATAAACTAAACATATAATACTCTATTTTATCCAGTTTCTGTAATATTAAATTTAAGCGTTCTTATATCAATATTATAATTACGGCTTGTCCGACTATTTTCGTACTTCTTCTACTTAATTTAGAAAATAAAGCTTCCACCTGCTTCGGACAATTGATGCGATTTTTATATAAAAAAATAAATTACCCTCGAAAATCCAGTAATATTCAACTTAAAAACTGAGTCCAAGCCAAGGTTTCAATACCACAAAAAACTTTAAATTCGACTGTGAAAAAATTCACCAAAACCAACACCGCTTAAATATCGTCGACGATCCCCCCCGGGTAACAACGTAATTCACGAACACGGCGAAACTTTTTGTTGGTCGGTGATTTAATTCCTTTCAGCGCGAAAACCCTCTATGTCGGGGGCAAAATGCGCGCGCGAGAAAAAGCAAGCGCAAAGTTCGAGTTCGTTTTGGTGTCTGTATCAGAGGAAGATTGATCGAGCGGCCCGCGCGGGGAGACGTCAGGCGCGGATATTTCGCCAGCCGAATAAATATTTCCGGCGGAGGTGAGGAGTCGCTAGCTCGAACGGGGGCCGAGGGATCGAATCTCGAGCACGCGGATTTCGAGAGATGCCGACCTCGCCGCGGCTAATCGATAGAGTTAATTACAGGGACGCACCGGGCGCTCGTTAAGGCTAGCCGACGCCGTGCTTTTCTTATACCGAGAGCTTGTCTTGAAAGTTGCTGGACAAATGTGGTGGATGTACAATTTTTTTGTTTTTTGCGGTGTTAATTTATTGTTACACTTATCGGTGTACAATTAATAACGTTTTTGTATAAGTTTAGACTAATGTTAATTCGTGCGGTAAAAACTGATACTGTTCTCTAAAGTAGCAGCACTTTAAAAACTTAAATTAGTTCATTTTCATTGTAAGTGATGTATATAGTTTTTTTTATAAAATTAAATCTCGTATATTTTGAAAATAAATAATGCCATGAATAATAATAAGTATGTAACTGAATGTTTTGAAATTTACACTGTTCTCACTTCGCCGAGAATTAAATTAAAATGATGCTTTAGAATGTTTCACAAATATTATGGAATATTTTGTAAGAAAATATTACAATTTTTGCGATAATAATAATCTGGGAAAACATTAAAATTTACACACGCTTACAATTTTAAACGCTTTTTTTCTCTCTGCAGAGAAATACTGTTCAAAGGAATTCAAACAAAAATGTTGCTTTAAATTCTATTTAAATTTAATAATTAGCAACAACATTTCGTTAAACTATTAATTTAAAAAATTCCTCAAAGCCAGTAAACGGAAAGTAAGTAGCAAGCTAGCATCTAAAATTTCAGCAAAAGCTAACACATGAAACAATAATTCCGCCAGCACCGCGAGTGCGCGTCTGAAAAACAGCAGCCGCAGCTCGGGCCTCCCAGCAGGCGCCAGTGGCGTTCGACCATTAGTCAGTGGACAAAGTCTCGACAGCTCCATTAAAGAAACGAGCGAGCTTTTTTCGGCCGCGCCGTACTCTCGAAAATCCTCGTCTGTCAAATCGCCGCGCCGACAGGACAGTCGCCCCGCTGTGCGAATCGCAAATAAAAGCGCCACCCCGCGGGAGGGTGAGGTCCGCCGCAACAGATGCGCTGCGCGCCGCCCGCTCTCTCGTAAAACTTTACGACGCCGCGAGTTTTGCCGAATGCGAGGGGGAGGGAGGCGAGAACCCGGATGGCGGGATAGTGCGAAAACTTGTCGGTTTAACTCTTCTGCCGAGCGCGCGCTCTAGTTTTATCGCGAACTGTACTCGTATACATTGAACTTTTAGCGGCGGGGTGGGTGGGGGGCATAAAGTTTTTGCCCGCGCGTACCCGCAAAAATTATGCCGGCCGCATACAGCCGCTCCCGCGCGCTTCTTCAAACGAGTCGCCCGAAAGTTTACCGCCTGTGGTATTGTTACACGGAGATGCTCCGCGGCCGGAGTTCTTGTTTGACCAACCAACCCCTTTAGTCTCTAGCCTTTAATTTGATTGAGGGGGGGGGGCAATGAAATCAAGTTCAGTTACAGAGACGATATTTTTATTTAACTGAGCTTAACGTTTTTGAGATATTTGTATTTGTTAGGTTTAAAAGAAGGGGTACCTTTGTTGGTAGGATAATGGCGAGGCAGCGACGCGTCGAGAGAAATTGATAAGCTATCGACCCGGTTCCTACTGTGAATAATAATGCGGACGAGCGCTGGGAGTCGTTACGGCTCAATTTTGATGAATCGCGCAGCTAGATGGATTTCTTTTTCAACTCTCGGATCTCGATCTGACTTTTAACAAAGAATGAATACAGTAACAGGAATAAACAGGCCAACAACAATGCGAAACTTCCTCTTCTATAAAGGAGTTCCTTTACTCTTCCAGTTAACTAAAAATCAATAGAAGATGAGGTATATCTCGTATTTTTCTTACGCCAAGCCCTCAATCATTATGATTGATCAAATTCTAGCAAATGTTGACGACGTTAGAGAAATTGAATTCAAAGTCAAACAAATTCTCTTTTCTTTGGAGTCATTCGAATATCTGGATAGAAAACTGTGAAAGAAGTTCTATAATTGCGTGTCTTCTGAATATATAACATTATTTACTACATCGAGAACATCTTAAATGAGAAACGCGACTAATAAAAACACTTTGACACGAAGGCGGTATAGGCTGGTATAAAACCCATTTACGTGGTTTTCAAAGCACTTGAAAAAATCGTGTCTTTTATAAGCTTCAGCTGGAGAAGGGACGCCGCGCTCCCACCCCACAGATTCATAAATAATAATAAAAAAAAATAAAAAAGAAATAATACTTCCAACGTCGATAGTGAAGACGAAAAAAAATATAAGCGAACGAAAGAAACGTTCGAACGTGCAGCTCGCTCCATAAAAATTAATGGAAAAGGCGCGCGCAAGGGAGATGGACGACCCGCCGCGGCACCTTTTATGAATACCAATGCTTAAAAAGCTCCCTGCGCTCTCTGTGTTACAGCCGAGCGGCCGGATGAGAAATTGACACGGAAAATGCAAATCATCAAAATGGGAATACGAGTGATCCAGGGGGCGAACAGTCCGCCGCTGCCGCGGAGCCTCGTTTACGGGCCGGCGACCCCGGCAGCGACGGCCCCTACCGTCTCGTGCCCCGGTACGACGCCGCCGAAGCCGCACGGCGAGAGGAGCGCCGACGACGACAACGAAATAAAGCCCGCCGACGATGGTGAGCATACCCTTCCGCCTCCCAGCGAGATTTCATATTTTGCGGCCCCGACGTTATACACACCGCGCGCCCGTTCCGACTCCAGTCGATTCTATAACGACCGGCTTCCGTTCCCGATGATTGATTTCGCCGTGGGGAAGGGTGAATTGTCTGACGGGGAGGGGTGATGCGAACGTCTTTTCTTCGTGATCGAGTTTTTTCACTGCAAAGTAGTGATAAAGGGATGAGAAGGTGCGCTGATGAATTTTATAGTTCCTCGCTTGAACGACGTCCAATGTAAATACCTTCCGAGCAATTTAAATTCTCTCCGCGTAAACGTTCAAACAGCAGCTTCGTCCTTAAAAAGAAAAATGAAGATGCTGTTTAAAAAAGAAAAAAAAATTCATTTCAGCGTTGGCATCGCCTCTCACGGCTTGTACACGTATTCGGAAGATAAAAATTGAGACCACGAGATTGCCGAAAAATTGCGGCGCCCCGTAAATTTATGTAACGGCAGCGATATTAGTATTTACTCGAGCGAAACCTGCGATACTCCGGCAGTTGCCTGATATCTGCGGGAGCTGCCTGCGGGTGCGCGGTATTTATTTTGCCATTCGCTTCATTTTTTTTTCCTCTGCCCCAGAACCGGCAATTCCTCACGCGGTGGTGGAGAAGCAATTTCTGCTGAGCGACGGGCGAGTCAGGCTCGAGGCGAACCTCGACCGCGCGATCTACGGCCACGGGGATGCGATCACGGTGCACGTCAACGTCACCAACAACAGCAACAAATCCGTCAAGAGGATCGAGGTGAGGCAACCAGTTTCATTGTCTACGTGTTTTGTGTAAGACCATGGAGGTGTCATTCATTATTAAGTGATCAAAAGCATATATCGCCTGGTCATTTTGTAGTTTCATTTTATTATTATCAAATTTAAAATATATAGAATTTATTAAAAGGTTAGTGTAGAACCTAAAAAAACTTGTGACACTTCGAAATGATAATAAAGCTATACTGTTAAAATTTTGGAGGTGATTGATTCAACAGTTTTTGTCACGTTTACGTACAAGTAAATGTTTCCTCTTTATAATTATTTTTTATGGACTCTAGATGAATCACGCGCTCGAACTCTGCAAATGTTTGTCCTTCATGTTTGTCATTATGATTTTCAGTAGGTTCAGAAATAGGAATCTTATAAGTCATATAGATGAAAGGCGACGAAAATGACTACTTTCATATACTTCCCGTTTTCTTTTTTCTGGGACTCCGATGTAATGAGTAAGTTGATGGGTAGAAAATTATACCGGGACCCGTACGGGAAATTACGCGACAGCAGAGGGCCGTACGATATTTTTGGGCAAACACTCGGTTGATGAAATTGATGCGGGTCGAGACATCAAGCCGCAATATTGTCAAATCTGTATCTAATCAACCAATTCACAAGAAAATAAGAAAAAAAAAATCACTAAAAAGAATCGCTAATCATAACTAAAGAAATCCGCATTTTACAAATCATTACGCAATCTGTTAGTTAACTTATTGCGTCGCAGTATAAGTCACGTAGCTGGCATCTTCGCAACCCATTTCCGCAGCCGCGGCGCTTGGGCAACGACACCCCGAACAATGCCGGGCATTCCGCGGGCACTCGCGCGCAATCTTTATCGGCTCCGCTTAATTTTTACGAACCTTGACAAATTGCGGGACAAAAGGGCAGCGCGAGCGAACGCGTCCGCGACCAACCGGGCACTTGCATTAATTAGCATTAATTAGCCGACCAGCCGCGGCTTATCTTATCCGATCCTCTCCCCTGTTTTTTCTCTCGTCGGCCGAAAAATCGGACGAAAAGTAAAAGCGCGAACGCCCGTAAAACTTATTTGCATCCGCTCGGTATTGTTTGCGCCGGCAAAGGAAAAGTCGAGCCCCTCCGGGTTTTCTGGATCGGCGTACCGTCAAGGGGCGCCGGCGTGTGTATAAAATCGCGGTGCCACCTCGCTTCGACATCAGTGGACTAGAAACTCACGGCAGGATGAAGTTCGTGCTCGCTTTTGCCTTGCTGGCGATGTTCGCTTTCAGCCAGTGCGACGCCTTCGGCTGGGACCTCTTCGACGAGTCCGAAGAGTCACCTGGTAAGTGCTGTGTAAACTTTTGTACGCATTCTTTTCTTAATTAAGTAATTTTGTATCGTTATTCCTGACCTTTTGAAATATGTTTAAAGGATTAAAAGTATAGTAAAAATTCTAATTTATCATTGAATTATAGAAGAGATTATTTGAAATTTTGTGGATTAATTTATTTAGTTTATACATTTAATTTTACCTGCTAAGATAAATTTTAAAAATATTTTAGGTACCATTAATGCTACTATGGTCAAGGCACTTCTAGAGGAGATGAAAAAAATCCGCGAAATTGCTGAAAAATTACAAGACAATTCAATGCGACGACGCCACTGAAATCAAGTTCATTCGTTTCAGATGGATCTAGTACAAAAGTTTGTACGGATAAAGAAACTATAATTATATACCTTATTTTAAAAATACGGGAATGCACTTGTACGTAAAACGCAGTTTACGAAGTCTTTTTTTATACAAAAAATAAACTATATTTAGTCTATGAATGGTAAACTTGCATTTATTTATTTAAAGTCATACGCAGATAAAAAAGTATTCTCAATAAAAGCTAAAAGCATCCAAAGAGGCTGCGTCATGAAGGCAAATTATTTTGTCCTTTTAGGTGAATCTCAATAATATGGACGACATATAAACCTATTTTAAGTCTTTTACAGCACCAGCTGGTATGGTAAAATAATTTAATTTTTTCTCAATGACACCAGTCACGCCGATGCGGGAAAATTGCCAAACTTTTAACGCTTTCACGATATACCCGCAGGACCTAGTTTCTAAATTATCTTTCATTGTCACGTTTTATGTTTTCTCATTACACCGAACGATCTGAATTACAAATTTAAACTTTGTTTAACAAATATGACCTTAATACAATTTTCGTGAAAACACGGAATATATTACATTACATACGGGTGAATCATTGATGATTATTAAAATATTTTTATCAAAATTATATTTAATATAAATAAACGGGTAACAATTTGTGCAATATGAAAAAATTCCTGTACGCTACTTTCTAAAGATACGAAGCCAATTTGCCACTTCTCCCATGGAATAATTCCTGCTAGAACTATCCACTACCCGCATACGAAATAGATTGCACCCCCGTTAAAGCATCCTCCCTCTATCCGAGGCAATTTGAAACAGTCGCGCAAACTATTCCGAAAAAGCTCCCTGCAAGCCTCCGCGACCTCGTATAAATAGCGAAAAAAAAATTAATTGGAAAGTGGCGTTAGCAAAGGACATCTTTATGGCCTTACGGTGGAGTTAAGCTGCTCGGGGGCACGCGTATAATATCGCCGAGCGTAAGATGCCGCGCCCCGCGGAGTTTACGGTTCCCGGGGTATCTACGGCGCGGCTCTTGCATACTCAGCGACATGTAAATGAGCCCCTCGACTTCCTCTCGAGCGGGCGGCGCGCGCCAATCTAAATTCCTTTATCCCGGGGGGAGCTTTGCGCCTTGATAATTGACTGGCGACGCCACTGGGTCAATGGCGCTCGAGACGTCGCTCTGCCCTCCCCACTTCCTTTCACGACCACCCTCGCATCTGCGAAATAGACGCCGACTTACGCCGATTGCTGTACCTGCTTAGCGCGATATTACAAGAGCTCCCGGTGCGCGCGCCATATCTTGGGGCTTGAAATTTCCAGTTCCAGCTTCTAATTTGGGAAAGAGACGCCTCGGGATTAAATGAAAAATCGTTCGCCTCGCTAGAGTCGAATGAGCGGCAGTTTTACTCGTTAGAGGGCGGATATGAAATCTCGAAGATATTGACTTCGCCTGATTTGTTTCAAGCGAGCTTTTGGAATCAAGGGATTGTTGCTTCAAAAGAAATTTCCTTTGGCAGTTGTTTCCTCTTCGATGGACGCGTCGCGAATTCCGAGAATGCCTTGAACAACTTTATTAATAATTTCCACGTAAATTCTATACTTTTATATCATTTTCACGGGAAAATGTATTTTATTATTTTCATTAATAACACGTGTTATTTTTCGCAGTACTAGAGAAAATCCAAAAGTGTTATCGGGGCATTTGTCAAGTGATGCGATAATCTATTTATACTGGGAACGAGCATTGCAATGAGGAGGAGTATAAGCGTGCAATCGCTGAAAAAGCCGAGCAAAGTTAATTATGCGCACCTGCATCATTGGCTTCGTCATCACGCGAAAAGGCACTTTGCAAACTCTCGGCGTTTCCGCGGTCTCGCATACCGGAAATTACCGTGTCGTTCGCCCGAGCACCGGGGCTTTTGTGTAATTACACAATGCGCCGCTCTTTTTCAAGGATTCTTTGCGCAATCGGAGAAAAGGGGGTCGAGTGCGATTCAGCCGGAAAAACATCCGCGATGATAATTAACCTTTTTAACATTTTTAACGACTCGACGTGACTCAAGATCATTACCCATTGCCCATTTTCTAATTTCATTTTTTTCATCGTCTTCTCTTT
>JAXIUT010000009.1:266025-287987 GCA_035586675.1 Eurytoma californica | reverse complement strand
AGTAGATTAGTTCGTTTTATTAACTTTTTTTAAAAGGCAAATCTCGCCATGATACAAAGCCTCAGCATGAATCATTAAGACTCGAAATTTTAATGAAAATAAAAAAAGAGCATTAATCACGGCCAAAGGGCAGTTACGACCGCGAATGTAAACTCGGCGCGACGCCGACCACTTTCCCCAGTGTCATTAATAACCCCCGGACGATAAATTGGGAGCGAGCGGGGGCTGCTGCCGCCACGACGGCGCGCGCGAATAAAGAGGGCGCGTGTTAAATCGTTGAAAAAAGCCCCCTGCCCTTTCGCGCGGCAATCGGGTAATCGCAGCACGCGATCGCGGAGCGCTCGCTGGCACTCAGCTGCCGCGCGCCGATGAGGCTTTGATTATTCCAGAGGTGCCGTAATAGCGCGAAATTGGAGGGTTGCATTAGCGCGGCGCGCGTGTATGCGCCTAATCGGCCGTGTAACGAGGCTTCACGGCCCTGTAAACAATTGGACGTTTCGCGGGCTCGTCAGTCGGAAAGTGCAGCCGCGGGGATAAAGTGCCCCCCACCGGGCGCGTTCAACTTTTATTTCGCGACATTACAACGAGCGCGCGTAAAAGAGCCGGCTGCCGCGCAATTCCAGTTTTACTAATGTAACTTCTTAATTAGCAACTTTAATAAAGTTCATGGGAAGCCAGTATCGCAGTTGTCATTCTGATTTAACCCGAATTTCCTTTTACTCGTAACACTTAATCTTAATTAAACGCCAAGTTTCACAGCTGTAGAAAATAAAATGAATCAAGGAATCATAAAATGAGTGGGAAAGGATTCGTTACATTGATTTCATGGATGATCCATTTCCTCATTATAGGGATAATCCGTCCCTGTAATGGAAAGGACAATCACCGAGCGAGATCGATGAAATTTTCGTCGATGCGACTAACTGCGGAAAAGCGACAATTCAAGAGCTAGGAGGGTTGACTCGCCTTTCGAGTGCACTTCATTAATTGAGTACGCTCGGCTCACGCTCGGACCGGGACGCCTGATCGGCGAGGAAACGAATTCGCGTCCCGCCGTTGAACAAAGCGTAAACGGATACAATGACGGTGGCTTCATTAAAGCGATCTCTCAATGAATTTGCCTCCTCCCCCCTCCCTTCGTCTCTCTTTTCCGCGGGGCTTAATTCATTCCAGCGTTTTTCCACGGCCGGGGTATATAACCGCTCCGCCAAGCGTAGCCGCGCACAAACGAGTAGGGATTTTCGATTAAGCGCCTACGGAGCGGAGGAAGTTTTCGCCCGGCGTGGGAGTGGACGGCGAGCGGATTAAGGGAGCGGCTCAATTATTGACCCAGATGGACTAACCGCTAATGGATTATTCAAGCGGTGCGGCTGTACGGGCGCAGCCCTGCTACGGGGGTTAATGCGGAGTTAACGCGATGTAACATCGTGTCCGGCTCAAAATGTTTGATCGCCGAATCCCAGAGACGAGGGGAAGACGCATAATACTTTTGACGGTTCGTTAACTTCTATCTCTCGGCATTAATTTATTCGCGTTCGCTGATCAATTATCGATTGTTCGGCGAGGGCTTTGAGGCTATTTTTGTCCGTCGTTCATGTAGTGTATGAAATTCGTACTTTTTCTTCTGTAATTGATAAAAGCCTATTATTCTTCTTTAAATGGTTGGGGACAAAATTTAATGAATTAAACCATTCGAACAGAATCATTTAGATTCGCTATCATGGATACGTTATCGTATCACAGAAGATTAATTTCCAATACCCTTTCTGCCTTTCTAACTTTATACATCTGATGAAAAAATGCTGATTTATATTATTAGGATCATTTAATGAATTTTGGAAGTTTTTTAATAAAACGTTATTCAACTCTCCAACTCGACTAACATTTCACGCATAATTCAACTTTCGGTTAAATTTTGCTGAACAATTTTGCCGTATAATTTATACGCGAAAGTTTTCTAAAGACACTTTCATAATGACACAAAAATTAATAAATCCTCTAAACAATAAAAGCATAGACGAAAAAAAATTACCAATCAGAGCGAGATTTAGCGCAAAAAGCCGCTCACCGCGAAGTTGCATCATTGAATATAAATCAGGAAGAAAAATGCCGGGTGGGCCGCTCTACACCGCAAGAAAATCCACATATCTCGTTTTTTCCTAAAGAAAAAAGACTTATTCGATCATATAAAGTTCACGAGTCGTCCAACCTTCGTCCCGGGCGACTCCGCTGTACACGCGCGCGCCCGGGCTGCTGTAAGGATATTTCGCGGGAAAATATCGCGGCCGGCATCTGGGTCGCGGATCGTCATTATAAAAAATGCGAGCGATCCATCAAAAGGTACAGCGCGACACTCGACTCCTCGCGCGGGCGGCTCACGCGATAAATCGACTCGCGTATTCTGCGGTGCGCGCGCGCGCTTGGATGGGTGACGGCTATAACTGCGCATCGATTTTCAGCTGGCGAAATAAACGAATTAGACCCGCGGTCATCGAGGAAACCACCTTTTTTTATTTGCTGCACGAATACTTTTTTTGGGTATGTTTGAAACAGTTTTTTTATTTAATCTGTAGATAAAGGTGACGCTGGGACGTGGAATTATATGTTTTGCTCATTATGAAGTTTCTGAACTAAAACAGGCTTTGAAAGTCTTTGATACCAACGACACATTTTCCATTTATGAAAATATTCGTAACATAGAAAATCCGCTTTTTCAGTGCTTATGGAATTACGTGGTTTTTTGTTAAATATTAATTCATTACAGTTGCATAATTTTTCACTTTCAGGTACGAAATAATTATTTTACGCAATTGTTTTCCAAGAATTCAAAGTAATTTTTCACATACATGTGATGTTTCAAAACTTTTTCTCTCTCGTACTTCTGATCGTAAAAAATCGTAGAAATCACCTACTCCAGTAAATAAAATTTTTATCGCTCGCGCACACTCAATGGCGAATCATCACCACTTCCCTCAACTTCTTCCGCATTAAAAATACCAGACTCTCGCACACTTGCCACTGCGCGTCCCGCGAACTTTTGCAAACTCCGAAATTGGGCGCGAGCCAATCGAATCGAAGATGACAAATAAAACGAGTGTAGAGAGCACAGCAAACTAGCGGCTATTCAGTGTCGATTCTCGGTAATTTTGGAATTATGTAGGCAGCACGCATACGCGCGCGAATACTCGGTGTACATTCGGCGAAGCAGTCGCGGACACGGAAGCGGGTGCACTTCGCCGGTGCAATTGGAGCGGTTGATTTCGAATTGGCTTTGCCGTTAGGCTCATTAACGGGCCTCGCGTATTAGATTGTCGACGTGTATTGACGCGCGTTATTCTAGCCGGATCACGACCCAGCGACCGTTCCGTAGTTCGCCCACCCGCCGAGGAGCTTTCGATACGTCGGATTTGCGGGCAAAACTACAGGACTCACTTGACCGGCTAATAACATTGTAAAATATTCGCGCTTCATCAATCCCTTATGAGCTACAGCAATAGGACCAATCGTGGCCTATGCGTCGGGATCGATAATCGAAATTCAAGGGGATTATTCTCCCGCCAGTTCCTTTGTGCTTATTCGTGCATTGATTATTAACATTTTTCCTTTGCAGTGAATACGTGCGTATGAAATTTTAATAAGAGAGTCGCTAATTGCTTTTCGGAATCAATATATTAGCTCATAAAGGCAATCAACGAAATTTTAATTGATTTGATATTTACACTTATTAATATATGAAATTAATAGTACCTAAAATATCAAAAGAGTATTGCTGTACAAGCACATGCTATTTTCTTACCAGACAAAAAATGCACTCAACAGCCAAAAAGAAGAAAATCATACTAAAACGCTAAAAGAATTTTCGGCTTAAACAGAGCACACAATCCCTCGTTCCGCACGCGAAGAGCCGAACAAAGAAAGAAAGAAAAAAAGACGCGTTGAAAAATCGAATTGTCGCTTCGACAAACGTGCGAGCTAATTTTCCACCTCGGGCAAAAGTGCGGAACGTCAACCCGCGGCTATAGATCGCTGAAACAGCGAAGGCGACGCGTGAAATCAGTACTCCGCGGCGCGTAAACTCCCCGGTTAACCCGGGCGTATGCGCGAAGCGCCGCTCATTATGTTGCCCGCGCAGTACAATGAGCGCCGCCTCCGCGAAGTGCTCGCGAATTTTTGCCGTCGATTCACCGGCTTCGCGGACACAGTGCGCCCCGATTGAATGCGCCCAGGGGTCATTGTGCATCCCTGCCGCTCGCGCTCTCTTTTTTTTCGTCGCAACCGATGCTTCGTCAATGGATAGTCGAGTTTTCTTTTCATCGGGCGTCGGTCTTTGTTTGTGCGTGTTTGTCAAAGCGGCGAGATTTTCGCACGAACGATGAGAACGAAGGGGGCCGGCGCTATATCCGATCGTAAATTTTTATCCGATCGCGCGCCGCGCTTTTTTACGGGAGCGATTTTGAAAGTTATTCCGATTCCGGGAGTTATTGATGATGAATTCGCTTCAAATAGCGCCGCCGTTTGTTTGTATTAGCTACGTTCTATTGTTCAAGGCGAGTGCGAAGTTTTATTGGAAATAGGTTCGATTTTGAAAGATTAAAATGGGCTTCTGTTTTATTACTGGCTGGGTATGATCGATAGTTGATAAGTCACGATAAAAAAGGAATGCACACTGTTGGTTCGTTTAATTATTAATTTAAAAATACGAAAATGTACTTTCAAACTTTTATCATTTGGGAAATTTCACTAAGCATTCATTTTTAGTACAGGCAAAATTATACTTTCGTGGCTTTAGTTTTAATTTTTGATATATGACTTCAACTTTTTGTTATTATACGAAATTAAAAATATACGTGCACTTCATAATGAGTTAATTAACCAGCCCATAGTAGATAATCAGTGCTGAATGTAGATGAAAGCGACAAATGGGAAAAGCTATTTAATCGCTCTAATTCGAATATCGAATGCGCGGCATTTTGCTAGGTGTATCCGCTGAATATAGCCTTTGAATATGAATTATGTCACGAAGTATAGGTGTTCATAGGGTCGCAGTAGTGCGCGTTTTCTGTTTTTGGCAGGTCGGCGAGTTCGCCTATAACCGTGGGATGAACGGCTTCCGCTTGCGTAATATCCTATCCGCTCGCTCGGCCCCTAAAAAAACTTCTAATATACGATCGTCCCGCAGACCACGTAGCGCTTTTCGATAAATTATCAAAGGAGTAGGGGCGATTTCAAGATTGAGAAAACTTTCTCGTGGGGTTGTGCTTCGTGCATCATATTTTCGCCACCGAGAGATTTTTCGCCGAGAGTTATTCTAATTAACGACGTTGCTTTCGAGGTTGTATTAATCAAACGGCATAATTGAATGCTGTATTCGCTACTAAATTACGTCAGATGGCAAAATAAAGACCTCGTAATCCAGATTCCCCCTCCCCAACCCCTTCCCTTCATAAATGCATTGATAAGCATTCAAACAGAGATTTAATCGCCTTTGCTTAAGCAGATTTTCGTAAAAAGGAAAATGCGAGCATTGCGACCATATAACAGCTTCGACATTATCCACTTTAAACAGTCTCATAAAGCTCTACATTTTAAACTCGTAAAATTTTCAGTGTAAAACATGAGTAGCTCCTTACATCTTCTTTCTTAAAATCCTACCTACGCAGACTAAAATGACACAACAAATGTACATTTTTCACTCATTCATAAATATTTTGCAAAATTTTAATGAAAACGTTAACGCAATTACTTCTTCTCGTTATAAATTACAAATGCGAGAATCCGACTTGCTGCTTTTAACGAAGGGAGAGCAAAAGGCTTTTTTAATTATAAAAACAAATGCGGCGTGTTCCAGGCGGATATAGTGCAGCACGTGGACGTGTGCATGTTCAGCAATGGCAAGTTCAAGAACATCGTGGCGCAAATGTCATCGCGCGACGGGTGCCCGGTGGAGCCAGGCTTCAGCCTAACGCGCACCTACACCCTGAGGCCGGAAAAGGGCGCGACGAAGAACTGGATTGCCCTGGAGGACGACCCGGGCTACGCCAAGTCCGGCGCCAACCTCGCCTCTACCGTCGTGTGCGCCGGCACCGCGCCCGAGGACCGCAACGTATTTGCTATCTACGTGTCCTACTACGTCAAGGTGCGTGAATCCGATGGATTCGAAGTCTTTGAAAATTTGCGGCAATATTTATTGATGAATTAATGTAAATTAAATATCAGTGTAAGTAAGACTTAAAGAGCCAAAGCTGAAAATGTGAGTGCTTTAGTAAATTTTTATTACAAAAAAAAAGTTTAAAAGTTCATTAACTTTGTGGAACTAAATAAATTTATTCATCGTTTCATTGCAAAAATTAATTTAGTCGACATCATTAGCCAACGCAAAGGGAATTCATTTTAGTTTGATACAAAGAATAAACGATGTAAATAAATCCTCTTTTATGCTTTAAAAGTATCTTTACATGCAGCTGTATCCCTTTTGAAGTACAGTTTTAGAATCATAATTAGGTATATAATAATAGCACAAAAGAGCTACTTAATTAAATGATGCTGTTATTTCGAAATAACTATCCGACTTTCCGCAAAGAAACTTTCTTTTCACTTAATTTGGATATTTCTAAATTTAAACTCACAACTTCCACGTGCTCTCATAGACGATGTTAAAACGTTTTATAACAACCATATACACAGCTAAATCGTAAATTAAAAAATCTTCCTATTTCAAAAAAGTCTAAAAAAATCTTTTATGGGGCAAAAAATGTGTGACTAATTTGCAAACATAAAATTTAGGTGAAGATAGTGGTATCCCCTATCGGCGAATGGATAGGCGGTGTGGTCTCGCTGAAGCTGCCATTCACCCTGATGCACAGCTTTGAGCCTGACCTCTACAACCTGCCGTCGCCGCCATTCATGGCCTCGCGTATCCTCGACAAGATCGAGACCGTCGATGACCCGAACGAGGATCCTCTGCCGTTCATCGACAAGGACAGCACCAGCGATGAGGATCAGAACGACCTCGACGACAAGAAGAGCGACGATAATCCCACGGACACCCCTAATGGCGACAGCAATGGGTAAATCTAGTCAAATAACTGAATTTTTTCCTCGTTATAAAAATTATGGACCTAAGGATTACGGTTTCTGTTTAAACTGTGGGATATATTTTTTTGCATATACTTTGAAAAAATATGCCGTACAGTTTCCAGTAAATTGGTGATCCAATATTCTGATCCTACTTAGCAGATAAAGGTGAAAAAATGTTTAATAAATGTTTAAATTTTCTAATTTGTTTTTATCGAAGACTGAATATTTTACAATAAACTAACAATTATTATTAATTAATAGCCAAAAGAAAAAATCTGAATGGATTGATAATCAAATTGAAAAACAGTATTAAAGATTTTCCTCTTTTAAGTACCCCGACTGATTGAGCCACGATCGAGAGATCAAATTGAATGAGGTTCTTGATGAAGCTCTCGTGCCCCCAGGATAACGACGGCAATCAGCGGGGAGGCGGCGAGCGCGGGGGAGGGCAAGCAGACGACGGCGTGCGTCGAGGCCGGGGCCGCGCGGACGTCGGCGTCGCCGCCGGGGCTCCCGAGCGCCGGCAAGGAGAGCCGGGACAGCCTGTCGAACGCCGACCTCATCGAGCACTACGAGGAGAAGGGGACGAGCGAGGGGAGCACCTGAGAGGAGGCCGCCGAGTGCAACCGGAGGAGCCCGTGCAAGCACGGCTTCGGCATGCAGCGGGCCTGGTGCTGCTTCAGGCGCGCCTCCTAGTGTACCACCCACCCCCCGGCGTCCGGTTACAAAGCTTTGCGCCCGCCGGCGCAAAAACGCAGCGGACTCGAGCGGAGCTTTGTTGCTCGCCAGCTACGCGCGATTGATGCCCTTTTTCTATTTCGTTTCTCCTTTCCGTACAAGGGGACTTTTTAGTTCGAAGTTGGTTCCTTTTTTTCAGTCCTGCGCGACTTTGGCTGGCTTTGGTGTTTCAGTTGGTTCGATGTCGATGTACAGTTTTTTACGCTTCTTCACCGCGTCGCCGCGTTTTAGCGAAGATTTATTCACGATGAAGCGCGCGTGTGTGTGTAGAGACACAAACATTTTGTTCGTTACCATGTGTTCCGTGCTTGTTTCCGTAATTAAGTGTACACATTGTAAATAATCATTTGTTACTTTTGCGTTTTTTATGAATATTTTGTAAAAAAAAGGCAGTAATTTCTTTCGAATTTGTATTACACATGAAACTAGCGTGATGAGGTTGTGAATAGTGTGATTGATAAAAATTGTTTAACCAATGGTAAACATAGTAGAAAAGTTTAGCGCTTCTTGATACTAAATTTCTAAATTTTGAAGAACACAATTCTTTCCAAATATTATAATTGCACATATCAGTTGTGTAAAAATGTTGAAGTAAACTGACAGAGAAAAAACGTTTTTCCCATTTCGGTATAAAATTCGTTAATGTTGTAGAAAAAAGTTTTCAATGATTTCGAGAATCTTTTATTCTTTATTGAACAGTTTAAATTTGTTACTCTACTGTAAATTTGTACAGCTGAAAAATCGATCTACACGACTTAAAACAAAAAATAATAACGAATCTGTGCAATAAAAAGAAGTTTTGCATGTAAACCATAGATAACATTTCCGAAATATTGATAACGTTGTATCGTAGAGAAAATAAGATCTATGATTATTTTTGTATATGAATTGAATTTATCATTTAAAAACAGCTCTTGAAATGACAACATCAGTATTGTTGAAAGGTAAAGGATTTTTATTTGTAACTAAAGTTTAACAATTATTTTTTACCAAGATTGTGTTTCCATATTTATTTTATGTAAGTATGTTTGTATGTACTTAAAAAGATATCAGCAAAAGGAAATTCTTACTGCCATTCAGAAATGACAAATTTCTGTATGAAATATCAAATAGTAAAAAGAAACTATTACTATTACATAAAAAGTTTGATTTTATGAAATGTTTATATTGCTTGAAAAAAAAATATTGTCTAAATTCAATCACGCTATGTAAATAGATTATAATAGTTTAATTTTTTTCTATTATTTAAAGTAATATGTTCATTGAACTTTCTATACTTTGTAATTTATTTTTTGTATAGCTAAAAATGTACTGTTTAATAAAAACCATTAAACTACAAGGTGTAAATATTATTGAATTCTTATTAAACAAAATCTCACTAATTACACAAAGTAATTAAAAAAATAAATGATATATGTAAATGAGAAATTATGATAGGCAAATTTAAGTGAGCAAGGATATGTTCTGTTTGAATACTAAATTAAAATGTGTACTCAAAAATAAAGATTTTTTTCACATAGAATAAAAACACTATCTCAATATTTCATTTTGACATACCATGATAATTGCAGCGGGCATAGCCTCTGACTATTCTCTTCACTGTATCCTTATCTCCCTTATCCTTAACTTCTATTAAAATATACTTGAAGACACCATTTGAATCAATGTCAACTTCATCAACCTTATTCAGAGATTCCGACATCTTGCTATATCTATGTTTGCTACTGTTAACAACTGAAAAATAAAAAATAAACAATCAGAAACAAGTAAAAGAAAAATCTATTAATAACTTGAACTGAAACTTTGCAGGCACAAGACATCAGTGAATTTATTTACATTCATTCTAGTAACACTTTATTTTGTTTCACACTTTCCTTTGTTTTAATAGTATAATTCGCTGTAAAAACCTGTAGATTGATGGCATATTAACAATGACACAAATGAAAACAAAAGTACGACAAAGTATAAGCATACATCATAACCTACACTCATTCCAAACTTTCACATTTTCCCAAGTTTATCATTAACAGTAACCAAGATCAATTGAGGATATAACGGGACACATTTTACTTTAACTGATTTACATTTACCTAAATATTATAAGAGCATTCGCCTAATAATTTACCTTGCCGAACACTTTGCCGGGTGTAACGCGCCAATGCTCCAAAATTGCACATGTGAAAGTATGAGATTGCAAAAACATTTCGTTTGGTGGCGCTGCAATCAACAACCAGAAGCAAAAACGCATGGAAATTGCCGAAGTCTGGAGCTTGCCCACACAAAAATAAGAATCTATTTGCAAAACAAGTAATCAATTTTTTAATATAAAACACGTTTTAAATAAACAGTTAGTTGATGTATAAGAGAGATTAGTGCATAATCCTAAATGCAGAAAAAATATTCAGTACTGACAGTCATTTAGGCATGTGTGCAGACACAAATTTTTAGTAGTTGCAGGTTAAACGATAAGTATCGAACGTTTATTAATGCAAGTAAAACCATGTTTACTAAAAAAGCAAACTTAGCTTGGAACGTGTTGAATGGAGTGTTTCTTATTTATAAACCTCCTGGAATACATTTTATGGGTGTCAGGGAAACACTCATTCTTAACTTGTGCAGAGGTAACAATGACAATAAAATGTTTGATTGTATAAATTTTTGTAACATTTTTTTAATTCACTAGATTTAAATAAAATGGAAGTGCGCCCTCCTTACAAATATGTAAGTATCGAAGGACCCACTACAGAAGAAATGAATGTTACAGTAAGAGACAGTTACGCAGATCATCCTTTAGTTGTTGGGCCACGTTATGTACCCGAAGACTTCAAATTAACTGCTGCAAATATTATGTGTCCAGAATCATCTGGATTGTTAGTTTGCGGAGTTAATGCAGGCACCAGCTTTATTCACAAATTAAAAGAATCAAGATTAACAAAGTTTTACAAATTAAAAGGTATTTTAGGACAAGCAAGGCATAATGATTTTGCAACTGGTAGAATAGTTGAAAAGTCAACTTGGAGGAAAATTAAAAGGCACAATATTGATAGAATTTGTGCAGCGATGCAAGCTGCGCATCAAAAAAAGATGTTTGAGTAAGTTTTTTTTTAAATGATATTTTAAGAAATTTGTTTAAAATCTTTTATTTATATCTTATAAAATTAATTTAGGCTTTGCGGACTAGACATACAGAGTCAAGCTGCATATGATCTAGCTGTGAAAGGTCCTATAAGGCCAGCAGATCCTAAAGTTCCCATGATTTATACCATTAAGTGTGTTGACTTTACACCTCCTGAATTCACGTTAGGTAAGCAATAACATTGCAGTAAAATATTTGATTTCAGAATTTAATAAATTTGGATATTTTCATTTTCTTTTTGTAGAAGTTGTATGCATAAATGAAGACGATGTATATCTAAAAGCTTTAGTCAGTGAATTGGGATACAAACTTCACAGTACAGCTTATTGCAACTACATGCAATGTTCTCAATTTGGTTTATTCAATGTTAAAGATTCATTATTGTCTAAAAACTGGGATTTAGAATCTATTTTACACAATATCGGTATTTGCCGTAACGTTCTTTCAAAGCACCCGTATATGTTGAAACAAGAACATGCTAACTTGGTGCAACAGACAGCATAAAACTATGCAAAGTGTACAAATAAAATTGTAAATAAGTACTGTAAAATAATATTAAGTTTGATAGTTTTAAATATAACTTTTTTATTAACATTATTGTAGTTCATTTCATTTATAAAGATCAAAAGTGCATTTATGATGCTGCTTTAATCTTCATTTAAAATGCTGCTTTAGTTCATTGCCACTGTTGATTCCTGGTAAAAATGACTAAACCTAATCTTAAAGGAAAATGTTCAACAATAAAAAAAATTATTCTCTATATTTTTCCAAATCATAGATCAGTTCAACTTCGACTTTCATTAATCTAAGTCAGTTTCATAATCTCTCATATTGATGTTAGATTCGACAGATCTCGTGGACTTTCAATTAAGTCACTATGTCCAATCGATATATCTAAAATCAAAGAAGCTTATTGGACTGATGAAATGTATCCACTGTTTGTACTAAGAAAATAAATTCGCACGACTATTTCGCTAAATAGTTTTACGCCTTGATCTTCTTTTCCGTTGGAGACGACTCGTCCTTCTTATCGCTTTCGGAAACGCTGTGATTGCTCGAGTTTGTCGGCGAGATCGAGAGCCTCCTTCGTTTACGCCCTGCGTTGGAGGCCTCGTCCTCGTCACTCACCTCATTCTTTAGTGCCGATGCACTGTCAACGCAGTTTGAGGTAGAATTGTCTGTAGTACAGTTTTTCTCGACGCTTTTGTTCCTGACGGGGCTGTTACTATTACTGTTACTGTTGCTATTACTGTTGCTATTACTGTTGCTATTACTGTTGCTGTTGCTGTTGCTATTACAGTTGCTGTTGCTGTTGCTATTACTGTTGCTGTTGCTGTTGCTGTTGCTGTTGCTGTTGCTGTTGCTGTTGCTATTGTTGTTACTGTTGCTACTGTTGTTATTGCTGTTACTGGTAATGTTACTATTATGGTTTTGGCTAGGAGTGTCGTTGCAATTGCTGATGTTATTTTTCAATCGACGATCAGAACTATCATAACGATCTCGAGAGTGGCTCCTGCGACTGCGCTCGCGACTGCGACTTCGTCGCTTTCGACGCTGGTCCTCGATATCTGAATCGTCAGAATAGCGATCCTCGTATCTGAAAGATTGATTATTTCGATGCTTCGACCGCTCTTCTTTCTGTGACCAATTCTGCATCTTCATGCTCTTCGCTATCACGCGCTTCTGATGATCCAGTTGCGGGAATAGATCTAGACAAAATTTTTTTCGCTATTAGAAAAGTTAAGACTTACAATAGTAGGCAATGAAAAAAAATTTAGTTCGTTTACCTTGAGATTTTTCGAGAGCTTCCTTAGCCGAGTTCATCTCGGCTTCTTGAATACTATGACCAGATGCTTTCGCCAATCGCTTTCCTTGAAAATATACAGCAACTGTGTAGACGCGAGTATTTGTAGGTCCTTTGCACTCAATAACTCTGAAAATAGTTTATTAAATAATTAATAAATATTTATACATAAGCATAAAATGTAACAGAAATAAATTTCTTTTAAATTTTCTTACTTGTATACTGGTATGTCCGGTTCTCCTCCGTCCATAGTTCGCAAAGTCAAACAGCACTGCTGCAGTTTGCTCTTAGGATCATTCCAGTCTTGATTCATGATAAAATCTTGCAACCGCGGGAAGAAACAGACGTTACAAAATACTTGACAGAACATCAATCCTTTGTCCACATAGAGCGCTCCTAAAAATGCTTCTAGAAGATCCGCTCGGTCTTTCGTTTTCAATTCAGCTTTTGGGTTTCCGTAAAGAGCGTATTTAGTCATGCCTAGATCATCACACACGACAGCTTGAGTTTTATTATTAACCAGTGAACTACGTAAAAGCTGAAATTATAAAATAAAATGAAATATTATGGACTGTGAACCTTTTAAAAAAAATTTCTGAATAATTTATGGCTCACCGATAAATGACCTTCATGATGTTCTGGGAAGTATTTGTATAAATATTCCGATACTATCAACTGTAATACTGTATCTCCGAGGAATTCCAAGCGCTGATTAGAACCTAAAGTTAAATTCGTATAACCAATACTCCGATCGGTAAACGCCCTTGCCAGAAGACGAATGTGCGAAAATTCTACTCCAATGTCTTCTTCAAACTTGGTCAATTTCTAAAATTAATAAATATTTTTGTTGTAAAACACCTTAGTTCAAGGAACATATAAATCGTGCAATAAATTTTTCAAAAAAATATACCTGAAGCAGTTCAAAGCTAGGAATCCACTGCCTGTCGCCAGTTGGTTCCTGCTCCTGCAACGGATGTCTAGGGTATTTGACCCAAGTGCTGAGCAGATCAATCTCTTCTTTGAAGAGCGTCTCACCAAACACAGTATCGGCGATTTTGATCCCGCCATCTAGGAATAATGCACCCATCAACGCTTCGAAGCAGTTAGCCATGGCATGTCTCAGCTCGAGATCGTGACACAGATCGCTGCCATGCGCGTACAACATATACTGTTCCAGACAGAGCTTCTTCGCCAGCACGGCGAGGTGTTGATTCTGTACTATAGCGGCTCGGTACGTAGCCAAGCCACCTTCCTCCAGGTCGGGAAACATGTGGAACAAATGGATGGAGGTGAGGAACTCGACGACCGCATCACCGAGGAACTCGAGCCGTTCGTTATGCGCTATTGAGGACTCAGTCTCCTTCTTGGCGCCGAAGCGTGACATAATATTGATGAGCGTGTTGATGCCTCGCTTGCGCGTATTCATGTAGTGAATACGGCGATCGCCGTACTCTGGCTGACGGATTCCGCAATTCGTCAGCGAATTCCTTGCGTGGTCCGGATTTGTACCGAAATTCTCTCTGTAACTCGGATGCGTGAGAGCTGATGATATAAAACAAGATATCATTAAAATTTTATCATTTTATTCGACTCTTAGTATCGCAATCACTGAATTAATTCTCACCTAATTGTAATAGATATCTATTTTTAAATGTATAATTCAAAGTCTTCTCAAGATTGTCCAAGGATTTGTGGAAGCGCAAGTGACAGACGAGTACTGGTATCAACATCGCATGCTGAACGATATCGCACATGATACCAGTTCGGTAGAAGCCCTCAGAGCTTACATCTACCGTGACATCTCGCTTCATCTTGCTCTGAGTACGCAATTCTTGGAGTTTGTTCTCTTTTGCTTCCAGTTTACGTTTGTCCTCGAACGACGGCTTTGGCATGTTAGCGAGCAAATGACGAAATTTCACGTAATCTCGCCAAGCCTTCTGGTAACTACAAACACAATCATTGCACAATTAACACTAGTTTTCCTTTTTAATTTTTTAACGATCAAACTTTTGACTGGTACTTACTCGGTATTTCCAGCATAACTCAATTGAGGCGGACGAATACCGAAGTGAACAATTTCGGGGAAGGCAATGACACCCGGGGGTTGATCGGCTTGGCTCCTATCTAATTGATCTACTCGAACACTACATGGTTTCTTACCAGGGTAAGTGACTACCATGCCCTTCACTTCGTCAGCGAAATTTTGCCACTGAAACTGTGGCATATCCACTAACTTGGGCAAATCATCAGAATCGATTAACAATGCGCTACTTTTTAATAGGTAACTTAACACTTCATTCATTGACAAGATTTCCTGACCGTTGTCTGGCAAATCCCGAACGAATCTTGGCATAAAATGGAATTGGCTACAACCATTTTTATCTTGAGCGGCCTGCAAATCGAAATCTACCAGTTCTAGAATTTCGTTGAACAGATAGTCCCCTAAAATTAAAAATAGTGGTTAATTTCTATACTTAAAAAACTTATTAGTGCAATAATGATTTTTGTTACTTACGAAAATAATCTAACTCTCTAATAGTAAAATTTTCAGGCATTTTTTCTTCTATGTAGAGAATAGTGTACTCAATGTTAAAACGAATAACTTTACAGGTGGGTAATTTTTCAAGTGGAAAATGTGATAACATGGAGAATCCTTCAAATATAAATTCATGCTCGTCATGTTTTATAATTGTAGGAGTCTTCGTAAGAAAATTGGTCGGTGGACTAATAGTAATGCGATAATGATACAATTTATCAGCATTATTTGTATCGGGATCACATTTTTCTAGCGCACCTTCACCAGCATATATACCGTGCCTAATACCAGATCTGCGTGATTTCGCACTGCACCGGCATAATGGTCCATCATTCATCTAAGAACAAGTTTTAAATTTATGTTAAATAAATAGATTCTAAAAAGTTGCATTTTTTATTTAATTGTGCTAATCAGTGATTACCTCTCCTGGATCATTGAACCACATTTCTGGATGAAGTCTTTGAGGATGCTGCTTTTTAGCCATTAATTCTTCCATAGTTCGATCATCCTCATCAACTGAATCATCGCTATCTGAAGAACTACTACAAGCCTCGGATTTATGCCTGCACAACCGAGCTCTTGTTTTTCTAGGTGGTGGTTCATAAGGAGGCTGTAAAATAAATATTTTTTTAACAATGTAAATTGTTTTACTTTTTAAATAAAATTATTTACACAAAAGAAAAATATTTACCTGTAATGCTCTGGCAGAAGAAGATCTTTCAAGAAGTAGCTTTTTAAAATCATCACAAAGTTTAAACAATTTGTCAGTTCCTCTCATTAATTTAGTATTTTTTTCATCTCTATTGTAGTACAAATCAGCTGGTGCTGTTCTTGTCCAAATTTTCTTTTCAAGGCAGCCATCAGATTCCAACTCATTCAATTTTCTTTTTATGTCCTCACTTGTTGCACAATAATTACGTCTAAAATAAAAATTGTTATTTAATATCATAGTCACAAATTTTTTAAATTTATAATAAAAAAATCTTACCTATATTTTTCTAATAACATTTCCCTTTCACTGAGAGGTTTCCGTTTTATAAACTGATTGTTGTTACGACTTGACTGCACAGATGAATGAGATTCTTGGGATTTAGACCTTCTTTTACTTTTGCTTCTGCTTGTAGATCGTCTTTTACTTCTACTTCTGGTTCTAGATCTTCTTTTGCTTCTACTTCTACTTGTAGATCTTCTTCTACTTCTGCTTCTGCTATTTGATCTATCTCTTCTTGTTGATGAATGATTATTATAAGAATTATTGCTTGAATAAGCTTTCCTATCTAAACTTCTGCTTCTTCTCTTATAAGATCGATCCCTGGAATTTCTTCTCTCTTTACTTTTATCTTTATATCTACTAGAATAATCATCATGTTTTCTTCTATTCCCATATTTATTTGAATAAAATCTATCGGGACTATTTGAATGATGCAGGCCATTTTTTACAGATTTATATTTTAAATCTGTAGAATTACTTTGTGCCTTTGAGGAGGCTTTAATAACACTAGTTTGGCTAGACCAAGATGAAGTTTCAGCTACCCAATGGGAACTTTCAGTCTTTGATTCTGCTTGATATGGGCACTTTGGATCCCAGCTGTAATTGTATTCACTGGAATATACTTGCGCATAATTTGGACCATAGTAGCTTTGACTCTCATGAGTGGATGCTTGACTTTGATAATTGTAAGTAGGAGGTGCTGTTGTAGTTCCAACTGCATAACTGGTATCTGAAGCTGCTGGGGGAACTGGATAGTACGGATCAGTTGGATAGTTATAAGCTCCATAATCAGCTGATGGAACATTATATGGTGGGTGAGGCAATGCAGGATTTGGTGGAAGATAACCAGCTGGTGGAGCTTCATAATATGAATAATTTTGTGCTTGAGATGTTTCAGCCGACCAATAGTAACTATAATCTGTGTTTGCTGGTACATTGTCCATTTCGTAAGAAATGGTTGCTCGGAAAATCTAACCAAAAATAAATTAATTAATTTCAAATAAAGTCAAGTTAGCTTAAAAAAGCATACATTTTTCCAAAAAATTAGTACTATCTCATACAAATAATTTCGCGAATATTTAGAAAATAAAAAATTAACGGAAGCACTTGTCATGACACCCGATACTCCAATTGCAAAATCGGAAGAAAACTATTGTTAAATGCGTACTTACTAATACTATTTGATTTCCATAATATACAATTCAGCTACTAGAACGAAAACATTTTTTTGTTTTGCCTGTTTCAGGGGCAAAAGGAGCCTAGAGTTGTGAAGTCCATCGTGACCGAGTGATTCACTACTCCATTCTCCATTTGCTTTTTTCTGCAGAATGCATGCTCTGAATGTTCCGATCCGTAACTTCAGCACGCATGCGTTCTCGCTATATCTCGATCACTTTTAACCGCGAATTTACAAAATATATACTGGTAACGGCACTGATGGACTTGCACTATTCAATTAAACGATATCAAATTTATCGGGAAACCAGGAGCTCCCCACCTGTTGATCCGTTCTACTCGAAGACTGAGAGTGAACTGATTGACCCGGCCATATCTCACATGCAAATGTAAACAAAATTGCAAAGTAGTAGTTCTACGAAAACACATTGTAACAACAGGTGACAATTATCTAATTACTAATGTTATAGAAAATGTAATAAATTTTAAAAGAAGAAAAATGGAGAATATATTAATTTAAGTACAATTTTTTATTTACTTATCCTATTTTTTAATTTATAATTAACGAATATTCGGTGAACATTTGGCTTATCAAAAAAGAGGGCGCTAGTGTACTGCCATTAGACCAATTACATCTTCTTACTATGCCAGATTGCCAGCCAGTAGTTGACGGCAACACCGCAAAGGTTTGGACGTATCAATGCACAACAACTGTCCACCTGGATAACCTAAATTCTGTTGTTAGAAGTTATTTATTATAGTTAAATTAATTCTTAGAAAATAGTTAACTTTTACAGTACAAATATGACTGCAAAGTCGGTCCATAAAATCGCTACATTCCTGGGATTCGTCTCGTTCTTTCACGCAGCCTTCTCGGCAGTCCAACGTGAGTAATCCTTGACTTATTCGATGAATATTTACCTTGGCTTGTCGAGTAAGTTCAGTAAAATGAGAAGCGTATCATTTTTCGCGTCGATGAAAATTTTATTTATTCAATTATTGTTACTAAAACATTGCGCAGTTTAAATTGCTTGAAATTTCTTTACAGACCGAAGCTACTTGAGGATAACAGAGCAAGAATTCACAACATTACCAATTGATGTGAGTAAATTCTCATTTATTTATTATTCATTAAATGATATTTCAGAGAAATTGGAACAATTGTAAATACTGAAAACATTTTACATAAATTATAAAAACTTAATTCAATATGAAAAAAATTATTTACTTATTGATTTCAAATACTTTGAACCCATATTTAGAGAGTATTCATTTTTTCAGATACTTATACAAAGTATTGCTAGTCTATTTGCCATAATGTATGGTGTGATGCACATAGCTGGTGATTTTAAAGAAATCAGAGCTGTAGTAGATTTAGAAAATAAAACATGGGATACATTACGGAACTTGCCATCATTTATGACGTTCAATCATCGAGGAAAGGCACTTTCACCAGAATATTTAGTTGCAGAAACAGACAGGAGAGATAAACGAGAGAAGCGTTAATGATAAATCTTTTTTGAAATTGAATTCTAGAACATTTTGCACCAGATGAATTTAGCCAATTGTTGTTAAATAAGTAATTTAAAGAATCCTAATTGACTAAGTGATATAGGTTTGTACTTTTTCTTTTTTTATACTGAAAAAGTACAATACCAAGATATGTATTGTTATATGTGAATTTCTTGAAGTATGTCTGTAAAGTCAATTTATTACAATGTCATAAAATAAATTTTTATCTCATTAAGTTTGTGTATCAACGATTTTTATTATTTGTTAATCATAGGTGATGAGGACATTTTTTGTTTATAAAATGTAAGTTCGAGGTATTTTTTTTTATTTTGCATTAGAAAAAAATTACCCTTACGTTTGCATCATCATTGGCAGGCATGTTCATACATTTCAGTGATGCAGAGTAAAAGTAGCAAGTCTCACAATCTTAAACACCTCTTCACACACCCCTCGTATAAGTTTTAGCAAAAATTAAAAATCTATGATTACATCGCGTGCTTAACAAAAAATATGATCACTTCTTTTGTTTCTTTTTCTCTGCTTCAGCCTCTTTTTCTTTCTCAATTTCATTTACGTATTCCCCAATTGTGTCTGAATCAAGCATCTAGAAAAAACATTAGTTTTGTTGAATATATAATAAAAGGATGTTAAAAGTATAATGACCTTAGATTAGAACTTACTTGCATTGGCTGTCCTCTGCGCATAACAGCAATTTCCAAGTTCTTTTGACCAGATTGCACTACTTCAAGAAGTGCTCGAATGGCTAATTTGATGGTACCTTTGTCCGTGGATACCTCTTCAAGAGTATAGTACTTTTCTAAAAATTCTTTCACCGTCTTAGCATTTCTACCAGTTGCATTTGCCTAAAAATTTATGACTTTTATTATTACTACTTCTGTATATTTAAAGGATATCTTTAAATAGTTCATTTACAAACCTTCCATTCGTAGTAAATACCAGATGGTTCTGTTTGGTACAAGTGTGGAACACCGTCATAATCAAAACCAGCTAAAAGACATGAAATTCCAAAAGGCCTTCTACCATTACTTTGTGTATATTTTTGTTTCAAACCTAGAATTTAATTTATAAGCGTCAATATTTAAATTGTTCATGCTTAAATAATGAATTAATAGGAAAAGGAATTGATACTTACTAGCCATATACCTGGTGATATATTCTAGAGTAACAGGATCTTCTACAGTCAACTTGTGACTTTGACATTCAACCTGAGCTCTATTAATTAATACTCTAGCATCGGCAGTGAGTCCAGCAAATGCCATAACAACATGGTCATCCAAAAGACATATTTTACGGACTGTACGTTCTTCCTGTAATTTGGCTACAGATTTCTTTTCCACTCCAAGTACTACAACATCAGAACCACGAACACCCACCTATAAGAAAAGAGTCAGAAAATCATTAACTTATGAACTAATATAAAATTATGCAAAATGCCTCTTTAAAGATGGGATACTTTGTTAGCAAAGAAGTAACAAAAAACTGAATTATTTAACATATGAATCGCTACAAAATATTGATGAAATATTTTTTAATCGTTTTTCCAAATATGGATCGCAATAAAACTGTAATACCGAATAAATCACTAAAAAAGAGAACTTTGTGTACGAGATTCCGGAGCAGGTGTGGAGGTTAGGGCGAGTAATCGGCGCTTACCGCTGTGGATCCCTTCTTTACAGCCTCCTGGGCGTACTCGACCTGGAGCAGATGTCCGTCCGGTGAGAACACCGTGATCGCCCGGTCGTAGCGTGCCATTATCCAAACTTAAATCAACTTTCAAATTGTCGCAAAACTGAAAATGACTACGCCGTTTTTCCGGTGAACATCGGCACGCACCACCACGAAATCGCAACCATCACGGCCAGTGCGTGCAACTTTACGGTAAGATGACAAAGCGCATCTAATTTATTACCGAATGCCTATTTTAAAGATTAAATTCTTAAGAATATTTCTTGAATGCGAATATTTTCTAATTTATTTGCATAACATTTTCGACTGTCAAACTATTAATAAAGCCTCAAATTAATTATCAGCAATATTTGCATTATTTGCACGTTAAGTTTCCTATCCTTCTGGCGCGAAATTTCGAATTTACGAAAAGTTTAATATTTTATCATGTAAATGATAAATTTTTGAAAAGCTTATTCAAGTCAACAGCTTTTAATTTAAACTTTTCAAGCTCATATATGTATACACACCGATATCTTCACAAAGTTTTTCTTTTTTGTTTCTGAATTGTTATTAAAATCCTCGTAATTTCGGGATATAGGTAATAGGCATTTTTTCACGTCCGTCGATAAATATCCATTGATTTTTCCCATTTAATGAATACAATTAGCACCTTTAGTTAAGGAAAATATTAAACATATTTTCCTGAAAGCCATTGCCTTAATAAATGACACCTGCAACCAACGACCGACCGAACAGAATTCACTATTTCAAATAATTACAGTAATTACGCTCGTCGATAAAGCTTTAATCAATAATGCCTCAAAAAAAAGCGTAGGAAAAGATAAGAATAAGGAAGCGTCACTTATCTGCAATAATTAGAAGGAACAACCTACTTACAACAAAAATAGAATAAAGCAACGTATAGCTAGCTCAGGGATAGGCGCACGAACGATAAACGGCGTCGTGTATAAGTCGACGGATAGTAAAATCACATCCACCTCCACACCCCGGGCTGAGACGTACGCGCAGGTATCGCACGGTGAAGTACCGCTGAAGCTGGTGGGGATCGCGTCGGCGGCGAGCGAGGCGCGCACGCGAGGCGGTACATATTTACGAACGTCGACGCTTAGAGAGAAGATTAGTCAACATTGCGCGCCGCACGGGGACAAGCGGCCACGATCACTTTTTGTAGGAATCATGATCGGGTGTGTGCCTCTTAATTTATATCTGCCTCTTGCTTTGCTTCATCTTCAATTTTTTTTACTGTTCGCTGTGAAAAAAGTGTTCCGTTTTTCAGTTCATC
>JAXIUT010000009.1:235681-257384 GCA_035586675.1 Eurytoma californica | reverse complement strand
ATATAAGGTATCAATTAATTAATTCGTATTTACGCAAAGAATATTAAAATAATTGTACGGTCCTGTTATAAAACATTTTTTATAAAACATTAAGAAAAATGTTTATTTTGATTATAAAATTATGCTATTGCTACTGTTTTAAGCTTCAGCAAAATAATTTAGTTCAAATAAAGTTTTTTGTAATAATTTAAAAATTTTTTTTAAAAAATTTCTGACTAGAATTTTCAAATTTCACCAAATGCTTAAAAATCTTTTCTCGTCCGTCATTAAAGCAGAACATAATACTTAAAAAAACGTAAGTACGTATCTTAAAAATTAATTTTTGGTACACGATAAAACATCTCAGCCAAAACGAAAAAAATCTCCGTTACTTGTACAAATAAATCACACGAAACGCCAGCGAAAAATGAAATTGTCGAAACGCAATAATTGAACAAAAAATCAATCGGCACATACGTTAATCGCGTGTACAATCCACCGTGTCTAAGTGTAAGTATATGGTGTATGTTTGCGCATTATTATGCCTGGTGTCTGCTGGAGCGTATTGCGCGCTAACTCGCTCTCGCCATCTCGCCCGTTGTACGTAATGCGGAGGGAAACGGAGGATGTTCGATCTGGCGGGTTTTCAAGGGGACGCGGGAGGGGGAGGGGGTGGGGGAGGGCCCGGTACGCTCGGACACCGGACTGCAGTTTCGCTCGATTTCTTCGCGGAGGCGCGAACCCGAGAGGACGGAAAAGTTGCGACGAGAGGCGGTTCGCTCTCGACGGCGTTTCGGATTCTATTGGCGACGCGGCTTTATATACAGTTTACCGCGCTTGGGGGTTTTTCACCGCGAAACGCCGCAATGTGTTTGCGTGTGCGAGCTGCTCGCAAGGAATATCAAGCGAGCCGATCGTTGCTGCTGCATGTCGGTGTGCAAGAAAAAGAAGGGAAGCTTTAAAGAATAGAAAAAGAAACGCGACGAATTCTTGGCACAGTTCAACGAAAGCTACCGGTATAAAAATCGTCAGTTACGTGGGAAGACGACGCGTTCGTTAAAATAAGAAGCGAGGGCCGATGCTAATGAGCGGAAAAAAGAAGCGTGCGGTGTTAAGTCAGAAATGAAAACCGACGCGTTGAAAAATCTAAGGTATCGAGCGACGAAACTGCAGAATCCGCGATCCGAGCAATTAGTCCATCGTGTTGACGCCTGACTGGCGTCAACGTATAACAATTATGTATATTAATATGATATGCAACATTTATAATCTAATCCTATTTTCGCGGTATCGTGTAAAAATTGTCACTGCTAATACACGCTGGGCATCCATCGCACTATTGTTCATCATCATTATGCAACGGAGAAATAATACTCGTTCGCGGTCATCAACGATCATTAAATTCGTTATATTGGTGTGCTCAAGTGTGTGTCGCGTGCGCGTAAGTGTAAAAAAGGGGGACTAGGGGGAGATGGGGATCGGAGGTTCGTGGGGAGTTAGGAAGATGTATACGGGTCCAGTGGACGATAAACAACGGAACACGGTGTGCATCTTATTACAAAAGTCCCTTATCAACGTAGTAACAGACGTATATAAATACAAAAATGAACCCCATATTTTCAGCGTATCACCTACGCTCGGTGTGTGTGTGTGTGTGTGTTATTTTACGTGAACGTGTGTATTCGAGTGCCTACTATTTATATAAATTGTACCGATGAAATAAATTGTTTTGCATCCGTGATGTGTGTTATGTGTTTGCTTGTGAATACGTGATTTCTATTACAGTTTTGTTTTTCTTTCGAATCTGTTAAATATAATCTGAGGTGAGAGAGCGGTCGCGGTTGCGCAGTCGTTGCGCCGCGAGCGCTAGCAACGTTTGCTTCATTTTTAATTGTTTAATTCGACCGGGCGCCTTATCATTCACATTTTTTTTCGCGTTAACTATTGTTTTTAAAAAACTCGTTTTATTACGTAAATATATCTCGTTCTCGGCAATATATAGCTGCTTTGCATTAATTCATTTTTTTAAGGTTCTGCTTCGTTTGATTGTTTAATTGGTTCTGAGGTATGGAGCCTGTTTTGTTGTATACTGTGAAAAAAGTGGGCCGCGCCGAGCGTCGTCGTCCACATCGACGGGTACCCATCATCGCGCGTCGTGACAATCCCCCGTCGCGTCGTTCTCGCCTCGCGTTATACAAAAAACATACAATTAGAGACGAGGGATTCGCTCGAGCTCGCTTTTCTTATTTTACTTTGTTACTTTTTTTTTTAATCGTCGATCGTACGATCTCCCGTCGTCGTACGCGACGCTCGGCGCGGGTTTTGCAGCATTCGTTCATTTACTATTTCTCATTTAAATATATGGAACTATTGTCATCTGTAAAATATAATATAAAAAATCCTGAGTTGTACTGCGTGGTACTATGGCTATGGAAATTGCGTTCAGACGGCGTGCCTCGGCGCCTCGACAAAAATTTCATCCTCTCCCTCTCAGTCCGTGCTGACCGACCGAGCGTTCGCGTTCCCGTTCGGTCGTTCGCTTTTTCCTTTGTGTTTTGCGCTATTTGATTCGCAGTGGCTATGTTCAGTACATATGCACTTCACTTTAAAAAACGAACGCGTACATTACTTGGGTAACGTTGGCGTTTATTATGGCTTATATGCTTTCAACGCAAAACTCGGTTCCGTGGTTCTGCTCGTGTCGGCCTATTACAATTATTTATATATACCTAAGATCACGTTACGTCTGCAATAACGAGGCACATATGTCGTCAATGAAATCACTATTGCGAGTGAGTGAGCTGAGAAAGACTGTGTTGCGGCGCGCCGGGAGAATTCGTCACTGGTCCGCCCTCGACCCTTATATCGTTATTTATGCAAGTATCAAAAACGGAAAACGGTTCAACAACGAGGTGGCAAGTGTTTTTTGCGCCGCCGGGTCGGGAGGGGGGCACTGATATGTCGGAGAATAATTGAACGGCTATTGATCGCGAGTCAAAATAATCTTGTCTGCAAAATCAACGCGTGACCTCATTCCTTACAACGAGCGGCCTTTTTTTTTTATTCATTTGAAATCATTGAGCGGGTTTTGTTATATCGGCAGCGGCGCAAAAACACTCGCGATAACAGTTATGTCTGTAATACAGCTAGAAACTGCTAGCCATACAGATAATGCACTTAACAGTGATGTGACCTTGCTCAGCAATTCGCTAGCACGTTTAAAAAGATAATTCATTGTACAAAGAAAGTCGATTAGAGCTACATACTATCCGTTCAGTATCAAACTGAATCGCGCGAGTTATTTACATTCTCATGGTGCGAGCTTTAACGCATAAAAATAAATAAATACAAGTTCAGTTCAACTGACCAAATTATCACTATAGGCTATATAATAATATTGGCTCACGATCTGCGTACAATAAAAATCCTGTCTCCTATTGTCGCGTGCGAGCTTTATAAGCTCGGCTACGTTGGCGAATACTGTTTGCGGGCTCTAAAGATCGCACCAGGAGAATCGATAGCACCACATTGTCGTTAAGAAACAAAAGCGCGAACTTAATTGACGTAACAGCCTGCGCGCGCGATCGATGGCGCGCGATGTCCGAGAAATGGCGCGACGGCCCCTCACGGGGCCGCGTCCCATTATTACAGCGAAGTCCGAACAGGCCACATCACCCTGTATACACGGCACGACGGTCATTGTTTAGTCGAACAATGACGCCGGTCGCCAATTAACTATTGCAACTGACCCTTTGCTGTAAAGGAAAGTAAAAAGACATGTGTAGTACGTATGCGAGTACGAGTGTTGCGAGGAAGCGGCCAGCAATTCTCGCGGCGCGAAAGTAGAGAAGAAAAACCTCACGAGAACCCTGCATTAGGAACTAATCGGTCTCGACTTCGAAGCTCGAGAGCCGGCGCGATCAGCACGGACGTGGGCGAAACGCGAGGTCACGCCATCCTTATTTATTTATAATATCGTTTCTTATTATTTTTTTTTTTAAACTTGCTTTCTTCCTATTTCCTTCGTTCTCTCATTCACCTAATTCGATCAGCCGTATTGTGTTTGCAATCACGGTTTTGTTTCACGGTTCGACAATAACTGCATTTTCTTTTTTTTTTTTAATAATAAATATCACTCTGTTGAGTTTGCATTCGATTGGCTTGTATAGTTGTCCGGCAGATGGACATCTGCGCGCATCCTTATTACTGTGAAAAATATATTGTTATTACGAGCCTATTCAATTGTTTCAATTGCACATCGCGATTATCTGCAATAATTATTAAAGTAAATATAATCCTCTGTAAGAATATAATATTGTTGTAAATATCTGTAGTCTGTGTAACACTGTATAGCATCAAATAAAACAACAAGTCTTGTTTATTACTATTTATCCGGGCTGTGTGTTGCAGAGAAATACTTATTCCGGTACGAGGTGGGGTGGCCGCTCCACCGTCGTTTCTTTTTTTTTATCCTTCTGTAAAACCTCCTCGTTACTATTGTTCATCGCGCGCCTATTTCTCTCTTTTTTTTTTGTTTCAATTCATTCAGTTTAGCCCCTGATCGCGATCATCTATAGTGTCGTGCGCACGACGAACAGGCACGGGACGATCTCCATTACGCGAGCAAAAACTATCGCTTTCTTTTTTTTTGTTTCGCTTATTAATCCTATGTACATCACTCGTACGTACGTCGTTTATCCTGCGACTCAACCGTCATCGTGATCACCTTACAGTTAAACGCCTGCCATTCTCAAATTACCAGCGTCAGTAGTTCTAACGCGAGGGGATGCCTCGTTTCATACCTTACTTGGTTTTTCACGTGCCTCCGTCGTAACGTCGAGCACTCGCACGTAAGCGGAGCAGCACTCGACGTACGGCGGTTTCTTTTATTTTTTTTTGTATACTGTGCAGCCTAATCGTTAAATAAAATCAGCCTTGATATTTTTTCCATTATGTAAATCGTTACTTCGCCTAAAAAGCTTCGGTTTGTCCGACTATCGCATAGCCGTGCAAAATTTTGCCTATGTTTTCCCATTTTTTTTTTTTTTTTTTTTGCAACAATTGTCATCGTACGCTTCTACTTCGAGTCGCACGCTTGTTTAAAAAACCTCGGTACGAATACGTGTACGGAAAAGGGGAAACCGTTAAAAAAAATAATACTAATAATAACGCAATAAATAACCTACTAATGTGTCGACGTTCGACGACATCCGTAAAAATACGCATAAGCGTATATATCACAAAGAAGATACTGGGCAATTGAGCAAAAAAAAAAACAATAAATAAACGCTATAATACTTAATAAATCACAGTAAATCTCTTTGCGTAATTCTTACGCACACGCGCTTTCCAACGGCCCCTCGTAAATTTCCAAACGTCTCGGATCTTTCGTACGTGCATGATCTAAAAAACGGTAAAAATTCTTGACGCTTTTTCGCGGCGAGTGTTGGAACAGGCGTACGCGCAAAAACTTCGCAAACACATTTACGGCTTGCCGGTTGCTTAGACAAAAGAAGAGAGAGTGTGTATAACGGTGTAAAAAAGAAAGAAAAAGAGAGGGGGAGGTGTGGAGGCTCTCCATTAGTGAAAGGTCGCGTTAAACTGCAGCATGCCCCCGGCGAAGCCGGCGCTCGGCTTCGCGTCCGTCGCGAGCTGGCCGAGCTCGAGTCCGTAGGACCCGTCCCCAGTGGCGCCGGCCGACGACGCCTGGCCCTGAAAGCGCAGCTTCGGCTGTGCCGCTGGCTGCGCCTCGGCGGGGCTCGGCGTCGCCGCCAATGCCGCCGGGCCCGACGTCGCCGTCATCGAGCCGTCGTCGTGGACAACGACGTCGCTATTGTGAGACTGGCCGAGGACGATCTTGGCGACGTTATCTGAGGAGGAGGACGGCGAGGTCGAGGCGCTGCTGTTGCTCGCGGGCGGCGCCGGCGTCTTCGTCGTCGTGCCGCCCTTGACGGAGCTGCTGGTGCTGACGGTGGCCTGCTGGTGGTAGATATCCTCCTGTCGCTGGCGGTCGCTCTGCTCGTGGAAGCCGACCAGGTGGCGCTTGAGGTACAGCTCGGTCTTGAACGGCTTGCTACATAGAGGGCATGTGACACTCGTGGGGTTGTGGATGAGGCGCATGTGCTGCCGCAGGTTGGACAAGTTACTGTACATGCGGTTGCACACAGGACAGGGGCGCGGGTCCAGCGAGTGCAGTTTACGCAGGTCAGCTGCAACACACACACAATCTTGCTCTAACCGAGGAGACGATAGCAAAGGCCCACAGCAATAGCACGTTAATTTTATAATAATACCACAGCAATAGCAACTAAAACGCGAAATTTATTTTAGAATATATTACGTTTTTATTAAAAAAAAAAAAAAATAAGATAAAGAAATGTCATGACAATCAATATATTTATAATTTAATTATTTTAATTTGACAAAAATTCAAAATATTCGGTAGCTCTGATTTTATTTCACGCGAAACGTTACAAGTTACAAGAGACAACAGCAATTAAAAAAAACGAACAACAACAATTAAAGAAAAAAAAGAAAAAAAAATAAAGAAAGTAGAATAATGAGAATAATAAACCATCCACCACAGGACAGCAACAACCAGCGAACGATCTCCTATTAGCACTAAACCCAATCATTGCGCTTGCTGCCTGTCGGCTTTATCAGCTCGCGTTCTCTCGTCATTTTTTATTCTTCTTGCAGGAGAGAAGTGTCGATCAACGTTTTTCTCTCTCACGTGTTTTTTTTTTGTCTAGTGCACGACACTTCTCTCTCGTTAAGGATACAGGCAGGTGCGATATCTACTGGAATTTCTAAGTCATTTGTCTCAAGGTTACTAAAACGATTTGTTGTGTACATAATTTCTCGTGTAGAAGTATGCGGAATTAACCATTGACCTGTCCATATCCTTATAATAATAAGAAACGGCGATGAAACGGGTGTTTTACTCGTTTTCCTTTTTTATTTATTTATTAACTTTTTTTGACAATCATTTTATAAGCCAATGTATGGTCATTATTCTTTCAAATTTAAAAAATGTGGTTTGCGTAAGCACAATAGGATTTGACAAAACGGAAAATTTACAGAAAATGAAATTCACTTTTCGTCAAAATTTTGAATTTTATTTAATATGAAAATTTTTAATGGCAAAAATATTCAGAGGACAAGTAAAGATCAAATCGATCAATGCTGATAATTAGAAAAGCATAATTTTGTTTTTAAAGTAAACACAACAGTCTTCGATACACAGATAATGCATCTATTTGAAGACAGGAGGTATAAGTAATTAATTTTGAGACGGTAAAAGCAGATAATGAGATAATGATCTAACCGCTATTAAAGATAGATGCAGTAGGTGTGGTGTTAAATGTTGCTTGAAAGCGATCGTTCGTTAGCTTTAATGTGGAAGAAGAAACTCTTTTTCAACAATAAAAATCGTTTAATGCGTTCTATTGTGCTTATTTGGAAGAAGTCTGATGAAAAAAACGAAACACGCGTGATGTTGGAAGCATGAAAACAGAAAGTATGTATTAAAGCAAGATGATAGGGGACCCAGGGGATTACTGATTATGTACACATAAGACGTTCTTTGTTAATGTTTTAGTTATTTCTAAGTTAAAAAAAATTCTTGTCAAGCTTTGGTTCTTTTCATTTAGATTCAGTGGTTAAAAGTCAGTTAATCTTTCATACATCACAGCTGATACTATAGCTGCAAACTGCACTCTGTAACGGACTCGAGCCCGTCGAAGCAGCCTCCGAGTGTCAAATGTCTCTCCTAACGCCTACCACAAGACCTACCGAGCTACACACGAGCTTACCATTTCAAACCGTCAAGTTACTCCACTCTCCTCTCTTTTTTCCTCTCTCTTTTTCTCTCTCTCTCGGTCTCTCTTTCTCTAGCTTGCTTTCTCCCTCTCTTTTTCTCCCTCTCTCGCTCTCGGTATCTCGTCCATTCTCTCTTTCTTTCAACTACTCACATTCGATACTTGTGATGTAAACGGCTAGGTTGTTGCTGTTTGTAATGGTGCTCGCACTACTAAAGTAACAATGTCAATAAATTACTCACCCTGCTGCTCTTGATTTAGCTCTGCGTTTCCATGCGACGGCCCAGGCATTACACCATCCATTCCACTGCCTGCAAAAGCATGATTTAGTATTTTGCTTCTTACAATATGATAATTTTAAAGTCAAAATATTTCATAAAATGTATGATACAATACAAATAAGCAACTAGTAATTTAAGTCATACCAGAGTACGAATGTGGAAAAGAAGGTAAAACTTCCATTCCCCCATCCAAACTGAGAAAGCCTCCAGGTAACGTATTGAGATCTGGTTTAGATTCATCATCACTTCCATACTCTGGCAGTTCAACTTTTGGCTGTAAGATAAAGAAAACTTTATTAAATGCAATTTTTCTTCTTGTTTTAAAATATATTGTTTTAAGAATAGTCATGTACCTCAACTATATCCATATCTTTGTAGCAGTCAAGCTGAACCTGAGGTTCGATGAGTGGTCGAGAGCGAGGTATACTGGTGGCACATGGTGGTACAGCAGGTGCTGGACTAGAGTTCTGAGGTGAATCACTTCTTTTACACAGCCTTTTCAAGGGTGGAGGACTCGAAGGCGGCGGCGTTTTACTGCGTTCATCGTCGAAATTTGGCGACACAAGTCCGCGACCATTTGAAGCACTGATGTTGTTTGCTCTCGAGTGCTAAATAAATAAAATTATTATATATGCAAATTTTTATCTATTTTTTATTTATTAACTAGTTGCAATTCTAAGCTTTAAAGTTTGTACAGTTTTTATAGTTATTGTAATTTACAAAATTCATGTCTATTACCTTTTCGTTGTTGTGTTGATTGCTGTGAGAGTCAGTGAGGCCACGAATTTGAAGAGACTCTGCAGTACGCAGAAATGTTGGCAGCTCGGCTTGTGAGATGTTAACTTCTCCAGCATACATAAACTCCAAGAGAGATTGCAGGTGTTCAAACTCCACATCTCTCATGAAGATTATCGGATGCTTGCAAGGATTTGTCTGAAATAATTATATAAATTAATTAATATTCTCTTAAAGATCTGCATCTAATGAAAATAGACTATTAACATGTTTGAAATTTTAAAGTAGGTTCTAGATATGAAATGCCCCTGAGACATAAATTAGGAGCTTAAACAAAGATAAGAATTATGTAACTGTGCGTCTATGGTGGCCCTCAATCGAAGATAAAATTTTCCAAGACATTACTCAAAGTAATTGCAGCAATGCTTGCTTAGTGCCAAGAGTACCTAGCTCAGCCATAAATAAATATAATTTCACACCTAACAGCAATCTATAAAGCTATTCTGCTTCCTCTATCCCAGCATAGCAACACGGATCAATCGTTGAAATATCTATATCTATTTATCTTGGCCTGAAATCGAAAAAGGAATTCCAACATTTCAAGTTTACCAAGAGACAGCATTCTTGGTAATAGCTGCAAGGACATTAGTAAGCCTATACATGGTGCATGAAACAAAGTCTCCTAGTGTTTCATAACAATGCTTGGTCATTCTCTCTGTATTCCGTTTTGTTGACAATAATAATGGCAAGAAGAGAGAGACAAAAATAATGCATGCTGAACAAAAGTCTAAAGGCTGCAGCTGGTACAGTCATGGAATAATACAATGAAGGACTAAAAGTGCAGTCAACTGCATACACCTATCTTTATCTAACCCATGAATCAGAAAAAGATGTCAGATATATGTAGATTGAAAAAAAATAAGAGTGAGACAGAAATTGATAAAAAGCAGCATAAGAAAGATAGAGATATAGAGAAACGACTGTCAGAAGGATTATGGATGGAAAAAAAAGTTTGGGGTGAGGTACATGGATGAGAGAGATGAGGAGAATGGGGGTTGTGCATGTAAAATACTGAGTGTAATTTACGCGTAAATTAGCCAAAAGTTTACTGCCTCATCATCTGACATCTATAACTTGCAATTATTCCACATTATATTTTACATTTCTGAGCATCTACGAATTTATTTTCTTTTGAGTAATTCTTTAGCTTGTTTTAGAAATAAAATGAAATATTAAAAAAAATTTTGCTAAGCTTGCATGGCATTCTTTAGCTTATTGCACCGTCAATTCACATACGAATCACAAAACTCTAAGCATCAGCTTTATATTCTAAGAATCTCTTGGTAGTAATATTTTATAAACATAATGCTGAAATAGGATTTCAACAAAGTTAAAGTTAACAAATCATTTCTCCAGCAGTGTATGTATAAAGAGTAAACTAATCAATAAATGTCAGTGTCATAAATTACAGATGTGAAAATGCATGGATATTTTAAAGAAAATGAAGAAACTTTCTATAAAAAGCCCAGTTTTATAATTTAGTCTATTATTTACGGCAAAGAAAAGTAAAAAATAATCTGTTTACATAGTGCCTGCAGCATCAAAACATCAATAATCTCGCTGACCAATCCAGCCCCATCAGCAATCCCAAATAAATGGAAGCAAACCGAGCGAAGCCATTGGAATCGCAAAAAAATTGCGAACGCGTAAAAAACTAATTTTACTTAGTTTCACGTGTTTTCTACGAGGCGGCGGTAAAAAAAGGTCCTAGACAAGCGATTAATACTCATCCCTGGGTTTGCGCGAGGTACGCGAAAGAGAGAAAGAGAGGGACAGCGAGACAGACGAAACCGAAGGGGAAACGAGGCGTAGGAGGAGTGAGACGCGGCGGCGGTGGCGGTGGAGGAGGAGGAGGCTGAAGGGGGGAAGGGGGAGCCATCGAGAGAGCGAGAGCGAGAGAGAGAACGATCGAGAGAGCCTCTCCGCCTGTCCCTAAGGGATGCTCCTCTCCTATCTCCGTCTCTCTTCCTCGATCCGCCGGAGGGGCGGGGGTGGCTGGGTGGAGACTCGTCCGAGGGGGGGACGGGGGAGGAGGGGCCGGAGGAGGAGGTGGAGGAGGACTCGGAGGAGGTATTTTCCTAACCTTGAAGAGCTCCTTGAAGTAGGGGCTGCACGCCGAGAGGACGACCTTGTGGGCCTGCAGCCGCCTGCCGTCGCAGGCGAAGGTAACGTCGACGAAGTCCTCGTCATCGCGCAGCGCCTCGAACTGGCTCGTGATGTTCGCCTGAAAGTTGTTCCAACGCAAGCAGAACTGCTGCTGGTGGCTGCTATCCGTCATTTCGCCTCCCGGCCGCCGAGCTCCTGGTTTCCTCCGCCTCGGGCCCGCACCTGCACGCAGCCACGGCTCGCTTATTCTCCGCCTCCGTTGGCTGCTGCTACGCTGCTGCTGCCTCTGCTGCTGCTACGCCGCCGCCGCCGCTGCTGCTGCTGCTGCTGTGGCCGCCGCTGTGGCCGCTGCCTGGCTGCGCTCACGTCTCCTCTCTCTCTTTCTCTCTCTCCTTCTCTCTCTCCTCGCGCGCCTCGCCTCGAGCTGCACACTCGCGATGTGTGTCGTCTCTCCTCTCTTCCTCTTCCTCCTTGGCCCTCTACCTCTCGCCTCTCGCTCAGCCTCAGCGCCTGGGTTCGCGCATGGGTTCGCCCTGCCGCCCGTGTTCCTTGGCCGTACCGTCCGGGGCTAAACTAAACTTGTTTCCCTCATTACTGTAAAAATGTAAAATGTAAAAAGTGAATCGATGACTGAAGAGGAAACGTACGATATAAATAATGACAATCGATAGCCAGGGTGGCCACGGCAGCGGGGCCCAAATGTTACTAGAGCAAGAGCTTCTTTCATGGGGCTCGCGACAAGTAGCGACTACGGCTTATCGACCGAACGCGACTGCGCGGAGCTTGCATTGTTGACAAATTCATTTCTTTTCGTCAATTAAACGTCAAACGATGCTTTTGTTTCCACTGCAGTTTGTTTTACCGAAATGCGAATGCAAGAAGCTTGTTATGGAAATGCACCGTATCAGCTGATGAATGGGAATTTCATCGATTCAAGCTTTCGCGCGCCATCGTTGCATTTCCGGTGGCGCTTATTAAATGCCAACCTCATGAAAGTGTAGTTACTGAACACCATGCATAATTTGATAAGTACAGAGCTTTCGCAAGTTAAGCATTCTTCAATTATTTATTTTTGATGGATTCCGTGGAGATCGAAGTGTGTTACATAAAACTTTTGACTTTATAGCGTGAAAATAACATTGCCGATGCTACAGTAAAATTTTAAAATGCAGTCGATTATGCCTCGTTCTACGGGAATGTGTTTTATTGGCGCGACAAGTAACTATGCAGAATTACCAAATGAGTCTTTCATATTTCTAGAAGTCATTTCATATTTATAGATATGCATGATTTTTATCGGAAAAATTGTGTCTAATGTGATATGCATGTAAACACGAAGATAACGATATTGCATGGATTACATTACATACTTCAAATACTGTGATCTGCATCCACACGAAGTAAAATGATTACTAGAAATTATTGTCATCATTGAAATTTTCTAATTATATAAGTTAATTTTACGTCAATATATTTCGAAATAACATATTACATTAGACTAAATTAGTTTAGCGATAACAATGCCAGAACAAAGTGTATTGAGCACGTGTGTGTAATTGTCGTACTTAAGTAACAATTAAAAAACAAAAACGGAACAACGTAATTGAAGGTATAGTTTCCAAACTAAAATAATAAAAGCGCAATTCGTTACGTTCTTAAAATAAGGAAAAGAAGCGACCTTCACTTTGTCGCACTATCGAATTACAGAAAAAAGACGCACAAAAAAAGCATTCAAATTCCCCGCCAGCTAAAAAAAAGTACACCGCGGCAGCACTGGCTCACGCCGGCCATTTTCTTGTAGTCTGCTGCTGTCCGCCGCCGCGGGCTCCCTCCGCGCCACTTCGGCGAAGCGCTCGCGGTGCGTCGACTGTAGAGTGTAGACTGTGTCGTAAGCGCGCGATATAGCAGCAAGCAGCGAGTGTGTCCCGCTCGCGCGCGCGCGTTCTTCGAGGAGAGCGAGACGGACACAGGGCCAGATCGAAAAAACGCGAGAGCGCAGCACCCTGCCAGTTTTCGGAGCTCGCGCCTACGTCGAGGAGCACGAGGGAGCGTGTGCGTGGTGCCGCACTCGCCTGGAAGCAGCAGCGCAGCCGACCGACCGCCGCCGCGCGGACACGACTCTCCCCGACGCCGACGACCGTTGGGCCAGCCGACGACCTTCCACCGCAGCGAGCTATGCTGGATCGAGCTTCAGCGGCAGCCGCAGCGAGGGACCGCCGCCGTTGTAAAATGGCAGTAGCTTCGTGACGTGCGCGCGCTCCTGTGTGTGTCCGTGTGGCCGTCCACGGCCGAGCCGAGAGCTGGTGAAGCCCGCTCGCGCGCACAGGCCGTAGCTGTCCTCTCCTATGTGCGCGAGTGTGCGCGCATGTGTCATGTGTGTGCGCGTGCGGCCCAGCGAACCGCCACCACGGGAAATAACGATTGCCCGACTCGAGGATGCGTAGCGAGGCCCGGGACAGCGCAACGACGACGACGGTGAGTGCGCGACGAGGAGAGTGAAGTTTCTCAAGGTCTCGGAAGGCGCCTCCAGGCCTTTTACCGCGCCTTGTCCTGCGCGGGCGACCGTTTCGTCGAATGTCCCCCCCTCCCTCTCACCCCTCTCGATTGGCACGCCACATGCTTGTTTTTCACACCGTCCCTCTCGCGCCCTGAGTTGTTCGCCTCTCGCATGGCTGTTGTGCGAAGGATGAGATCGATGGATTCGCGGGTCGAGCAGCGGAACTGGCCATGCTGAGAGTGCACTTTATTGCTTTCGTGAAACCGATCGTTTAACCCCGTTTCCTGGCGAGTAGGCCGTGTCTCGGGCGCGCACCCCCGCAGGATCGCATTTTAACCACTGCACACACCGCTCGAGCTCTGCACTCGGGATGTCAATCGATACGCCGAAGGAGTACGTTTTTTTTTATTTTTTTACGCGCCGACTGCGCTTTTGGAGTTGATTATGTCGGAGGGGCGGGGAACCCTCGTCCGTGACAGTAACCTTGATTCCAAGGGAGTTTTGTGTCACTCTTACCCTCGGGGTGTTTGTTGTGCCTGGTTGCGCATGAGATCGCAATGTTTTTGATCTTTATGGATTATTTTGGGGTGTGATTCTAAGGGGGGGAGGCATTGGATTGCATTGAACTGTTGATAAAAGATTTGATAAGGTGATAACCTTAACTTTTCATTGATAGTGCAAGTATGCCCAATGTGGTAGTTATTGATTTTTAAATATTGATTGTGTAGTGGAAGTATTGTGTTGGTGCAAATAAGAGTTCAATTATTTTTATTAAGAAGGACTGACTATTGCAACAGACCTTAAGGTCTTTTTATCAATGCCATTTCATCAGTTGTTGCAATGATAAAGTCTAATTAATGTGTAATAAATTTTCTTCTTTTTTTTTACTAACTAAGTATCTTTACTTTTTTTACTATGCTCCAGTCATTTAATTTTGAAAAATTTTTCAAAATTGAAGTAATATTAACGCTTTGCTTATAAATTAAGCCATTACATGATATTTCTCTACAACATCAGTATAATGATTATGTAAGTATTGTAAAATTTTGTTGCGATTTCAAGTGCACTAAAGAATTAAAAACTCACAAAAACTTGTCAAAAACAATTTTATCTCATTGAATTTTCCAAACAGCGTTTAACGCCAAAATGAATTTCTGAGTTTTATCAAACTCTTTTTGTGATGTTTTTATTTATTAATAACACAGTCATTTTAGTTACAAAAAACTGCTTGCATACTAATAATGCTTATACAGCAGTACTAAAAGTTCTCCTTAATACTTTCTTTTTTTTTTTTGTTGTGCAAACACTGTATTACAGTTCGAGTAGAATTTTCATACTGTTTTTTGTGCATTTTCAGTTGCTTCAGCGCAAGCTCGATCGGTGAACTTTCAGGTTTCTCTAGTGGAAACCAGGACCTCAATACCTAACCATCTACCCGACGGTGAGTGAGTCTGAAACGCTTAGAGCTTAGACATGCATGTGTCATCACCAAGTAAATATAGCAGCAACTGCTGCACTTGAGAGACAAAAATGAAAGATAAGTGAACGAACGATAGAAGAGGACTGACAAAAAGGCGCGATAGTGCATCGTTATCGTCCAACTCGGCAGTGAAAGCGAATGCTCTCTCAAGCGAGTCCCTGATGGGAGAGGATTGCGCAATCCGCGTTCGGCCCCGCGCTGCCGACCTGCCGGCTCGCCCACACGTAAACGTGTTTGGTTTCTTTTTTAAAATACACAATCGCACAGGCGGAACGTCAATAGCCTTACGGTGATTCGCAACGAATTTGCTATTTTTTCTTTTTTAATTTAGCACAAAGATGTTATTGTGGCAGAACCTGCAAAATAATTCTACACGACTTTCTTAATAAATAAATAATGAAAACGAACAAATCACAATTGATATATTTAATACTTCTTGTTTAAAACGCAAAAAAAAACTATACAAAGTTTGTGAACACGAAAATTACAAAGTAATCAATGTTAGATAAAAAAAATTGTAAAATTTACCCTTTTTGTAAAGAATTTAAGTGAACAAATAATTTTTTACAGTCAGAAAACGGCTATTTAACTTAGACTCGTGTTATTGCATTAATACGCCGTCGTTCATGCTTGATGAATCATTTATTTGAAGAAGTTTTTACAGAAGTTCCTTTTGCGTCATGAAATATGCACTTGACACGTGTTTTTGTGAATGGTCGCTCGAAGTACGCTATTATTGAAAACTTCATTGGCACATATGGTTATGGAGTACTAACTGCATTCAATTTCCTACGTGTAATTAAACAAGTTCTGTTAACAACTTTATTTTTAATTCGTACTAGAATTATAATTGTTGTAGTTTATTATATAAATTTAATTAAACTTTATTATAAAACCAAGCAAATTTTCCTATTAATTATCGGTATCAATAAGTATCAATAATTATCAGAATCCATTTTAATTTCGCATATTATTAACTCCTGATTTTCCGTTACAAAGAAATAACTTGAGTATAAATAAATCAATAATGGTTAAATCTTTTATTAGTTTTGAACATGCTGGAAAAGAAAGTGTAACTTTTACATAATTTACGTAATAAGTAACGAGAGACTTTTAAGTACATGCATTTTTCCGTTGTTAAATAAATATAATTTCTTACCTAATGAACCACTTTAACTAATAAAAATTTACTTAATGACAACATTAATTTGTAAATCTCCTTTAATTAAGTATACCAGCAGTTAATATAAATCTTAATTTCCAGAATTAAATTATCGCCTCAATTGAATCGAAATTTTAAGATAAGACAGAGGTAAGGGTTCATTAACATTTCCGATAAATCACCATGCTTTGTTTAAAAATTAATCAAACCACGCGCGCGCAGTATTAAAGTAACGCAAAGTAACCCAGCCACTCGCCAAAGAAAGCCAAAACAAGCAGTCCAGGCCTCGAAAATCGAGTTGCGATAAAAAACAAACCCTACAATTAGCTCGTAAACGTCCCGTGTAATTGTACCTGGGTAAGAGATGTCTGACGAATCTAAGACCTACGCTTATTTGCCTAGTGGGGATGCGGTGTTTGCGCGCAAATCCTGAAAGACCAACGAAGCCCGAACCGTGGGACGGTGAGGCGTGGAGGGAGGAAGAGCGTACGCGCGTACTTAGGCAGGTATGCAAGACAGTCCCGAGAAGCGGAGAAGATGACCGCGCTCCGGGTCGGCCGGCTCATTAGCCGCCTCGCCCCCGCTAAGCCGGCCGCCACGTCGACACGCCCTCGGGCCGACGTCTGATGCATACACACCACTTGCCGAAAAACACCGCGAAACGGAGTTCGAGATCGGGAGGCTTGGTCGTAGGCCCGGGTCGAGTCGCCGGTCAGTCAAACCACGGAAATCACACCGAACGCACGTGCACGCGCCGCAGCCCCGGGACGAGCAGCAGCAACGATGCAACCGAGCGCCGACTACACCACGGCGATGCCTGTCGTGCGCGCATCCACTTTTTGCCTGACGAATTGAGCTTTTGACCCGTCGCCAAGTGTTTTGAGTCTTTTTTTCATTTACTCGTGAGATTCATTTCGATTGGACTAGTCTCTTTTTTCATTGACGGCGGGACATCTTGTGTACTTGTGTATTTTGTGCGTCAGTTTTTTTGTTTGTTTTGTCTCCGTGGATTTTATCAATGATTGCTGTAAGTTGGTTTTTTGTTTTTGCACGTTGAGGGGATCGTTGTAATCCTTTTTTCTAAAAATTGTATTTTAATGCGATGTCAGTGACTGTCATTTGTGAAATATTTACATTATTTATTTAACATTTTACAGAGCAAAGTGTACTTTGTTATTTGTTATTTATTGTTATATATTTGTTTATTTATACTATATTATGTTTTTTTATTATTTTTATTTCTTGATATGCTAAATTGTTGATATAAATATACAAAATCGAAATTGCTGAAACCAGTTTTACGATCCACGCATAAATTGAAATTACTATAACAATAACAATAAGAATAACAATTCTTTAATGATTTTCAAAAATAGAATTTATTTTCTTTTTATAGTTAACTATAAATTTATCGATCGTAGCAACCCGCAATGCCGCGCATCGATCGCGTAAATGTAAATTTTTCGTCTGGATAAGGTACCTCGTGAAATCCGCGAAGACGCGTAAAACGTCAAAATCCTCTTTCTCCTTAAACCCCTTAACGAGCGCGCGCTCGCGCCGAAATCCAGTAAAGCGACACCGGCTGCCGCTCGCCCGCGCGTACACCATGACCCGTTAGTGTGACGCCCGCTAAAATAAAAGAAACTAAAACGGGAAGAGGAGAAAAAAAAATCGATGCAGTCGCGCCGCGCGTCGAATTGAACGCGCGGCATGAATTATGAACGGGGTTAGGCGCATGTACACGCTCGCGCCGTTACGTAACGATTAAGCCGGCCGCACGGGTGTTTACGGGCAGATCAACGCGCGCGCGGCTTCGCCGAGTTGGCTTCCTGGAGCGTCGCCGGCGTGTATATATAGGCGAGGCGCCGACTCCTCCGCGCTGCTATTCCGGCGCCGAGCCCCTAATTGCTTTTAACGCGGGCGACGCGAAATTTATCGCGGTTCTCTATATCCCGGTCGTACGATGCCTGAGATGCACCCCCTCGTGGGAGGGGATCCCATTAGGGATTATTGGGCGACTTCTCGGAGCGTCAGCCCGGTGGCTATTGTTGATTTATCGCCGTTTGATTTGGAGGGGGAGATATTTTGAGATGCGTTTCTTAATTGAATTAGAATATTTCATCGGTTGAAATCGCTGTGAGGTATGGTCGTACGTGACAAAAACGACTGCAGCAGTGTCTTCCGCTGACGAAATTAAGGTGGATTTAAAGCTACTTATTAACAGATATTAATTTTTATTTGTACAGTATCAGTTTTACGATTTTTATCTGAGACTTCGTAAAAATGATTTCAGTCTTGTACTTAAAAGTGAACTGCAGAAATGTATTCCAATGTTCTCGGTGAAAAGATACTTTTAGTTTTTTAATTTACCATTTGTGATGTGATTTAATAAAAAACGTTATTATAATACATTCGAATTTAATAATATTTTGATAAAAGTTCTATTGTACACGTGTACGTGACTGTATCAAGGGTCATAGTACCCTACAAGAACATTACCTATAGTCACCTTGCAGTTCTTAGTTATATAACGAAGGCTACGCTACAGCAGCAAAATCATAACTGAGCTTCGATATACAAAATTACATCAATTCGATCATTCACGCGTGATTATCTTTCAATCAATACTTATAAAAAATGAAGAACCAGTTATTTATCTTCAGTTGATATTTTAATACGATCACCGAATGTACAGTTATAGTACTATCAGTACTTCGAAAAATTCTCTGTACTCCTATTTAAACCATCTGTTTTACTACAAATAAAGAAAAATATGTTGTTTAAAAAACTGTACAAAAACAAAAGACTAATGACGTGTTGTGTTATGCAGAAAGGTGAGGCGATCTCCCTCGTCGCCACAGCTGCGTCCAAACTGGCCGCCGTGGAGGATGTGGGTCCAAAGCGGCCCGAAGCCTCACCGACCGCCTCCGTGAAGGTGTCACCCGCGACGAGGGCGACCCTGCAGGCCCTGAAGCTCTCCAAATCGAGGATCATCGCACCGACGAGAACCTTCCGCGACGCAGAGACCATTACGGGTAATTATCGCCTTTCCTCCGTTGCACTCGAACCTTTTTTTTTTAATCCCTACTCGCCGAGCGAAAGTTACCTGACGCAACTTCTAATCTTGTTCTACGTACTTAAAAGCCAAGCGCTGGTTCTGTTTAAATGAGTCAGAAAGCGTATTAGCGCGCACCGGCTGTAATTTGTTTCACGGTAAAAAAAAGGAAAGAATTTTAATAGACGATCTTTTCTTTTAGGAGAAAAATTCAATTATAAAGCAATTAAGTGGTGGACAGAAATGGTAGGCGAAGAGCGAGCTTCCAGTTCGACCTTAACGCGACTGCTCGCTGAGCATTTCAGTTGCAGAGTATTATTGATCTCCGTGACGGAGCTAACCGAAATACCGTTTAGATTATTTTGGGTTCGCCTAAAACATCATCTAACGTTACCGACGAATTGTTGCACTCGAGCGAAACTCCGCGCGGAAACGTTTAGAAGTTGATAAGAAGTTTTGCAAAAATCACGTTTATTTTTAATCTCGCATGGATCGCCATTATAGCGCTTTCATGAAAAACTTTTATACTCGGCAACAATGGCTGCCGGTAATATTCCATGTGCGATGCACCTGCTTTACGACTATTTTTTAGAATTGTTTGTTATGAGGAATTTTCCTGCATTATGTAAAGTATAGCCTTCTATAAGATAAAATATTACTAAGAAATGTTGAACAAAACCATGCTACATGGAAAATAGCTGCAAAAATTATTTAATTAATTTTTTAAACATCTATCGTCGAGCGCAGTAAATCACTTTTCAAGACATAATTTATGTCTTTAGTAATTCATTGTTCTACGATTAATAGAAAAAAAGTCATACCAGATTGAATTGCTGGTATTGTTCTATTGAAACTGGAGCACATACTGCCTTACTCGTTATTAATCGAGAGTATTTAAATACGCTGCGGTACGAAACTTCGTGATGATATTCTCTCCACGTGAGTTCAGTTGATATCGTGACCTTGATTTCGCTCCACGCTCGAGTCTCTTATCTCACCTTCACGTTTGCACATTGAAAACCGTCACTTCGCAATTACTAATTATTCCTCATTCTTTAAAATACTTTCCTCGAAGCCAATTACTCAACACTGTATTATTGCTAATAAACGTATCTCGCTTGAAGAAAGCGCAACTACGTACAAAAGACCAATTTGTCGCTTTCGTTATCAAATCTTATAATGGAAGCCGTCGTTTCGTTGCATCATACTCACCATTGAAAAGCGATTACTAGACGCATACACGAATTCGCGCTCAGCGATGTCAGTTCCAATCTTATCTGCTCGCCTGCACTCGTAGCGAACACTTCTCGGTCGAGCTCCAAAAGAGCACACGTACACGCGCACACAGAAAAATACCAGCGACGTTCGTTGGACTTTGAGCCGCGTCGATAAGCTCCGCGCACACGCTGCTGTAAGCTCTGCCGTTTATCGGAAAGCGCACGATCGCGTGGAAGTTATACGGGGAAAAAAATCCTACGAGTCGGTTGCTTCGCGCCGTCCGAGTTGAAACTGGCGTCCCATCGGCGGAGCACCGGTTACTTTATACAGGCTAAGGATGCGCGCCCCCGTATCTACCTGGCCGCGAGCTCCCCATGGTGGTTTCCCATTGGTTGAGTCAAATGATGATTACTCCCCGGCTGCAAGCGGAGCATAATGCTCCGTATACCTCGCCGTCGTCATCATCATCATCATCATCATTATTATTTGTCTGTGTGCACGTGAGCTGGAGAGACTCGCTCCTTCCGACTCTTCCTCGCTGCCTGGCAGCAACTTCGCCGTTGTCATCGTCATCAGCGTTTCTCGCTTGGGAGAGGAGCAGGCGGTTCCACCGCGGCAATCATCATTATCATCATCGCGATCGTTATCGTTATGCATTGGGTATGCTCGAGATGTTTGCCACGTGTTTTTTTCTTATTTGATTTTCTACGCCTTTTCCGGAATTTTATTATGTTTTTACAGTTGAAGTTGTTTCTAGAGAGCGGTATGATTGCGCGATTGTTCGAAACGTTACTACGATAAAGCGGATAAGCTTTTGACATTTGCATTGACAGGTAGATCAGAAATTTGAGAGACTTTATCAAAAACAGTCAATTTGAAATTAGGCATGGATTATATATTTTATCAAAAGTAAATAATTAAAATTTGAAAATAGTATATGTGATCAAGATAATAGAATTACATTAAGAGAATTTCCTCGTAAAATTTATCACCGTGAAAATTACGGGAAAAAACGTTAAAATGAATAATTTGCTATATTAAAATCATTTATCAGAAAGTCGTTATTTTTTCCTGTAAACCATTTTTAGAATTTGCAAATCGACCCACAATTACGTTTTTCCGTAAATTTTAGAAATCCTTCAAAAAATTCCCTCATTAGGTAAACAATTTAAAAGAAAAAAAATCATCAAAACTAAAAAACACACTTGTATGTTTAGTAATTAATGAAATATTTGTCCATTTCGCAGGAGAATTTCTCATTTATAATCCAGCTGCTCAAGTAAAAACGTCAAAAGTATTCTTGGTAAATT
>JAXIUT010000009.1:181608-235581 GCA_035586675.1 Eurytoma californica | reverse complement strand
AATTTACGACAAGTTCCAGCGACATTATCAAAAAACTTCATTAAAACTCAAGCATAGCAGCGACCGGCATCTGCACTTTTGGTACCCCGGAAAAAAACATCAATTAAGAACTACTCCTCATCTCCTAATGGATCAGTCGTCAAACTTTCTGGGGAAACTATGTAATTCCATTACAGCGTCGCTACAAAATTGTAACACCGCTGAACGTCAGCTCAAATTTTTTTCGCTTGGAAAGAAAAAAAGGGAAACGCAAGCACGCTGTTGCGTGCTCCTAAGTGTTAGCTCGGTCATCCGTTGGAATAATTTCGAGGGAGCGTCGCTCTCGGTCGCGCAGCCGCGAGACGTCCCTGCGTTACGCAACGATTCTCGCGCTCGGTCGACGCGCCGAGTAGTTAGGCGGCGCCGTTAAAAGAGCCACGCGCGTCACGAGCGCATGACCGGGAGGCGTCAAAATTGCGGGTGTGTGTGAGAAGCGACACGGCGCTCTGTTTTGCTCGAATCTTATTTTAATCTTCGGATCTCGCCATTTTTTTCTTCTCATCTTTGAAGAACCTAATCTCTTATTTTTCAGCGCCTGACACCTTGATCGAGCGCATCCAAATGTTTGTTTAATTAATTCTTCATCTCTGTTTGTTTATTTGAATAAGAATTAAACGAAAGAATCGATTGATTATTTACAAAACAAATCAGTTTTGTAGAGATTCATAGTTCGTCCGTTCATCTTTCTAGCAAATTGTAATGAATATTTAAATTAATCTTGGAGCAACGATGAGGAAGTATTAATAGCGTCACAGCATGATGATATCATTGTTGAAATTTCCGCGAAGACTAATTCATCCCGTGCGTAAACTCTGCCAATGGATGTATCCTTCGTGTCGGCGCGCTTTAAAAGCTGCAATGCAACGATTACAGGGGGAGAATGAACGGATTCTTTGATACCCCTGATGTTTCCTGATTTCCGGTGAGAAACGATACGAGAGATTAACTCGGGCCCAATTACGTTTCACACCATTGTACTGCCTCCTCTTACAGTATGCTGCTTACACGTATATTAAGCTCACGCGCTCTGCTTCTGGCTACGAAAAAAACGTTACCTTAATTGAGATACCTTCATCGATCCCACCGCAAGGGGGAAGCCAGATTAGATTGTTGCATTTTTTTATTACACTAATTAACGTAATAAAACAGATTTTCAGCTTCCTTTAAAGCGTTCGTTAACGAAAATGACTTGTATAATGCAATTAGGTTATCATCCGTCCCTTGTATGACTTGCGATAATCTTCATTTTTTTTCTCTCTGTACAATCGTATCTTTAAATCAGCTGTAAATTGTCTCGCTAACAATCCCAAGATGAACTGCAAAAAATGTTCTACTCTCCACTCGATCTCTAAATTATAGCACAGCATGCTAAAGCAACGAAATCCAGGCGCGCGCGTCGCGAGTGCGAAACCAAAATTAACCGCGCCGACAATCAAACTGTCCTAAAAACGCACTCGCGCGGTGTCTTGTAAAAGCGCGCCGTCACTCCGGGGGACGTCTTGATTTTAGAACGACCCACCGGCCCCGTTGGCTTTCGCGTAAACACGAAGGCCCGAGCGAGCCCTAACTTCCTCGCGCGCTTCCTCTCGTCTTCGTTCTCGGAATAATGGGCAAGGGCCCGCGAGCCGAGTGAGTCTTTGGCCCTGGGCCAATCGGTCTATTTCGACTGCCAGGCTGCCACGGCATCCCCCGTATCCTAGCGCGCCACCGCTAGTCGCGCACCAGTAATCGTCGCGCCGAGTGCTCGAATTAACGCGCGCTTAGTCAAAAAGAGTCAAAAGTACAAGCGGGGAATCCGTTTTCTTTTGCCTTTGGTTTATTTAACGGAGTGAAGTATCGGCAATGGAGGAGGTGGCTCTTGCGCGGTCAGCCGGAGTGCAGTGGCGACGAGGGCGTCGAGATGATGGGAACGGATGGTGACGAGTTGACGGGTGTCGGATTTTGACAGGGGGAGAGACTGCGGGCTTGATTTGCGATTAATTTTTTACCCAGACCTTTCGCTAAGTAAATTCTTCTGTTTTGACGCTTTAGTTTGCTCTTTTCTTGACGAGTATTATAAGTTTAAGTGATAATTACCGTGGTAAAGGCCAATAAACTGAAATTTGATATTTAAAAAATATTATATTTTGTCAGCGGTAATAGAACTGTAATTATTAATCTAAAATATGAATATAAATTTACACGTACTTTTCTACAAACTAATTTAAAAAGTAATTATATACGCTAATTTTTTCACGTCACCACTGCATATTGATGTATATAATCATAATGTAATTTTCGAAGATTTAAAAAAAAAAAGAAAATAGTTGCTCGTCCATAAACCAAGCGCAAACTCTACTGCAGCCTTTCGGTTTCATTCTCCTCGCTTGACCGGTGACACCGATAGTCCGGCGGCCGGCTTCTCAGCGCGCGACGCACACCCGTCGAAGAGCGATCCGAATGACTCGACGGCATCGTAGCGAGAAGGCGAGGTTCCGGTAGCTGCCGAGGCGCCCGGGTGGGGGAGGCGCCGGCTGTCGTCGCGAGATTATGTCCCTGGGCACGAGCGCGAGAGCGAAGAGGCCCAGGGGCCCGGCCAAGTTCAAGGACGTCCTCGAGAGGCGCGCCGCAATACTCGACAAATGGCGAGATGGTAATGGGAGCGAGAAGACGCGAGAGTGCAAGTGCGCGCGCTCGCGCGTTCCCCTCGGCGCCGTTGCGCTTCGGTACGCGTGCACGCGCTATCCCGCGTCCACCCGCACGGATTAATGTTGCGTTTAATTAGCCACGGCTGCTTGCGTTTCGCCTCGGGCCAACGCTAATTTGCTACCACTGATCACGGGGTGCTCGATTTATTTAACGGCCTTGATATAAGCTTATGATTGGTTCGGCGCAATGTTATCGATTGTGGTTTGCTTTATCGATCGATCCCGTGTACCGTGGGTTATTTCGCTACAGCGTTCAGGAAATGTTAATGTTTTTTGTAGACGACAAACCGAGGCTTCTGGAGGAATTTATAGAAAGTGAAAGATTTCATTTTGAATTTATTCGTGAAAAGACTTACGTAAAATAATTTTCTGGCCAAATGTTTTTTACTGGCTCAAAGCAAACTCAAAATGTTTATGTAACACATCTCATATTTGTTGTAATTTTATTATTTCGTAAGGCAAAGAGACGAGCCTGTATTTACCTTAAAAAAAGTGACTTAAAACTTACTGTTAATTATAGGTAATATTTACAATTGCCTTAATTACGTCTACATCTTGTTTTTTCTGACAGAAGCTAAAAGTCTAAATATACAATGTTTCAACAAGTTCATTAAATATTTAAAAAAAGTTGTTATGACGCTTCATTGATGACGCACATGACATGCTCAAAATTACTAAAAAAATTAAAATAAACATCCTATTTATTTTAATTAATATTTATTTAATAAATAATTCAATTTAATTGCTACAATATCATTACGTAATTGAATATTATGTTCATCAGAAATAAAATGTTCAATAAAAGGTATAAAAAAAAATTCATACTACATTCAAATATTGGTCAGCTAAGTTAATTGGACCATTAGACATAAAAGAAGGCATCCGTACAGTGTCGCAGCGCGTAGTATTCGGGCCATTTAAGTTAGGTGGATGTACCGGCAAACCAGAATACGTCGTCTATTTCGGGTGGTCCAATGTCATCGCTCCGTTCGACGTGCATCCTAAATACGACGACGCGCATTGCCCGCGCGCCAGACTTTAAGGTTTCTTTACCCCAATTTACTTCGAAATTTATAAGACTTATCCGCACCGCTAGAAATCCTCATTCAGCACCAGCTCTATCCTACATCTTGATCACCCTCGGAATATAGTTCACTTCTTTTTGGCAAAGCTAATAGTCTATCTAAATACGTGAAGCTATAATTGTGACTTCGCGATTATGCAGATCCGATTGTACAATCTGCCAAAATGCACAATGACCTTTCTGAACTAAAAAAAAAGCGATCACGCTTTACAGAGCCAACAAATTTTATTGCCTTAATTTAAAACATTTAACGCGCAAATCATTAAACTGTAGTGTTGAAATAAATAACAAAGTCACCCTACATGGAGAGAGTCATTAAAAAAAGGACACAATGAGAAGACTCATGGGAGCGACGAGTTCGTTAGAGGCGCGGGAAAATTATAAAAAAATGAATGCTCGCGTCGCGAATTAAGGTTGCACTTAATTTAGTCGGTGGGGAGAAGGGGTATAATCGATATTAATGCCGTAAATAGTAAATGTTTATGCGGGCGAGGAGGAGAGGTCCCCACGTGGTGCCGGTAGGCGAGCGCTGATTGGTCGCGGCTGCTAAAGTGAAAGAACTTTTGCGCTGTTGCAGAGGTGTGCAGCGGGGAGGAGCTGCCGGAGGTTGAGATAATCAGTCTACTCGAGGAACAGATACCCAGGTACCGTCTGCGAGCCGACACCCTCACGGAATTTCAAGGTAAGACCGACAGTCGCTTGACTTTTTTTTTCTTCTTATACTTCATTTAGAATTAAATCGATATTTTACTTATTTTCGAATGGATTATTTTATTAAAGGGTTATTACGTTAATAGATTTTATTGATTATGGATTTTTTTTTCTTATATTAATGTTGTTGTATTATTTTTTTCTATGAATTTATATAAGATAAAATATTTTTTTTCTATATAAAAAGTAGATAGAGACGCAAATAAATAAGTGACTGCGTAAATTTACAATAAATTAATAATGCATATTTTTTTTAGGATACGAAAACTCCGATTGGTTCATCCCATCAGCAAAGGTCGTGCCAGAGGAACAAGATTTGAAACTATCACCGGATCAAATCCGGGAGACTCTTAACTATTTTAGTAAGTACTACTCACTCTTTTTTGTAACCCTCTTCTCGATTAATTCGGACGAAATTGAGATAACGAAGTGTTTGAGTATCACTCAATTCAAGTGATTGACCACTTTACAAGAGTTGTGTGATTTATTTCATTTATCCAATACGCATTATCATTTAACAAGTGTATCAATTATTTATTATTTTCAACATTAATGATAAATTATTTTGAAATTATTGCTCATTTATAACTATTTTTATAATAATCGTTATTAGAAGTTCATTTTTAAAAAAAGGAAAGAGCAGAAAAATGTTTCAGCCATAATGTCATAATCTCAATTTCGAAAAATATATGTTTATTAGAAATGCATGATCTATTTCTAATAAACATTTTTAGTCTATTATTCTCCTTATATTAAAAATAAGATAGTATATATTTTCGAAACTGAATAATGTCCTATAAGCTTCTCAAATTGTATCGCACGTACATGCATGTAATAATACTGAATGAACACCGGCGGAAGACGTTACTCCTCGGCTGCAAGCGCCGGGAGGGCAGGAATCAGCGCAACTAGAAATCCTTCATGCGTAACTTGGACACCGGGGATATGCACGACGCCCGATAATCACGGTGCGGTGCGCGCATCTGCTTCGCTTGGACGACCGTTAACCCCGCGCGCAAAGAAGAGCGTGGAGAATGATTCCTTAAAGTGCGCCTCCAGTTCCCGGTGGCTGCCCGATGAGAAACGCCTTTATCGCATTGCGTGCGTCGAAAGCGTTTTCTCGCCTAGTGGGAATTCCTCGTTTCTTTGAGATCGCACGAGGATGGCAGTCTTGCTATTTTTACGATGCGCGCAGTGGATTCTTTGAGCATTTTATATGGAAATGAAGATCAATGCTGTGGGAGAAACGGATTCATCGAGTTAACGAACCGCCTTTATGCTGGGATTATTTTTATCCCGCGAAGTGACGAGAAGAGAACACACTTATTCGTGACGAATGGCATGCGGTTGTATGTAAAAGGTGGAACTTTCTTTGCACCTGTTATGATTTCTATCGTCTATGTTGAGATGTCTGGTGATCGAAATGCGATTGTTCATACGGATGGAAGTGAAAATTTCTTTTCAAAAGAGCGTACATTTATAATCATATTCTTATTTATGAGTTTTCGTTTCGAGTGGTGTGAAAATGTAGGAAGTTTTCTGCGCTAATTGGGCTGTATGTCGTTGTCTTATTATAGTGATTTCATTTTTCATGGTTTTCAATAACGTCTCATACTTGTAAATTATTACTATTATCATTGCTCAAAGTGAATTGCTATTAATTTAAATTAAGTTTCTTAAAAATCGCAACGTTGCAGATTACTTCTGATAATTTAATGTAAATTGGTACCAGCATGTTTTTAAACTTAAGATAAAATAGACATGTCTAATTAGTATTGGAATTAGATTTTCTTTAAAATTAATAAACATAAAAAATGTAAAAATTGAGCAGATCTTATATCTATGACTATATATTTTAAAAATTCAGTGAGTACCTAGTATTGACTGGACATTAGTACTTATTTTTACTACTAAGAGATCACTATTCTTAAGATGATAGAGCAGTATGAACGATAAGATTCTATTTATAATACAAAAATATGATTCATGTTGTTTTGCTTCCTTATCATTGTACGTTATATGACAACACAAGGGCCGACCTTGGTGGAGTGCGCTTTCGCACGAGCGAAGGAGACGTGAGAAGAGACTACACAAAGCGATAATTATGTAGAACCGTCGGGCCACGTGCATAGGCATAAAGTCTGATTTACACTCGCGCTTTATTACGTGAGATGCGATGTAATTTTGTTTACGCATAATGGCTCCAATCTTGAGAAGAATAGTTGCGCGACATAAACTCATTAAATTGCGTGACTCTGTTGCACTACATTGAATTTGCTGTTATTTAAATTCCGTAAGAAGGCACTTTTGTAACGTATAAGATGTTATTAAAGAGTTTATATTCTTACAGAAATTACACGTTATATTGTTATTCTTGACAACGTTGTAGCATCTAGCATGTATAATCTTTTGATCTTACATTTAAAAGCAAATTTAAAATGTTCTTAAAGAAGAATATTTTAAAAAAGAACGTTTATCTTCAGTGCATTAAAAACGGTGTTTTAATGACGATACGGAAATTCATGTTTAAAAAATAAAATTTAATTCACTATTAAGTATTGTACGTTAACAGAATAATCATTGTATTAAACTGTAGATTTAGAAACCGTTTGTAATTTACGTATTTGAAATAACTTAGAATGCCTATCTTGAAAGCTTAGGCTAAACTTTCCACGTATCACCTAACAATTGTAGCTCGAAATGGGCCTGAAATCGAAACGAATCTCACGTAATAAAGCAAAAAAGGGAAGGCCCATTGCCGTGCACGAATTGTAAAAAAAACTGCGAATGCGCAAGCGGCCCGCGCGATTCAATTGTTAAAATCGCTCGTCCAAGTTCTCCGGCTGTAAGCGAGCGTGGGATACTCCCGCGATCTCTCACTGTTAGCGGCTCCTTCGCTTGGCGGAATTCGCGCTTCTCGCCCGCATCTCTCGTTTTTTGTCTCGCGCGCATACATTGACTATGCGGACAGCGTAAATCGCGACTTTCCATTCGGCCCTTGAATTATGCAGGTTTACGGGTACACATCTCGCGTAGCAGTGCCGAGTCCGACCGCATGCATCATACGCTCCTGGGAGTTTTGGAAGCGCGAGCGTTCGGTGTAACGATTTGAATAGAAGGCGAGAGAGGGAACAGTCGACCCGTTCCTTTTTTACTTTCGTCGTCCGCTGGCGGAGGATTTGCACGCCCAGAGGTTTCTCAAGAAGGATGACGCTGGTTTTCACCGCTTGAATTTTTAGATGCTCGAAACAAAAGTGAATGGCTGCCGATCCCCTCGTGATTTTTGCGAGCGAATTTAACAAATGCTTTCTATAGGATCGCTCGTATTGAAAGTCATACTTTATTCCTTCCTGTTACTTTTGTATCATTCGTTTTTTATTTTATGTAAAATCGTTTTTAAGCTCGAATATTCTTGACAAGGATAAATATTTCTGTAAATGAAAGGTGCATAGCCGGTCGGTTTACCTGACGTCGTAAAGGCATGCTAAGCCTTAAATTCCGACAGTACCGACTTTACAATAGCGACCTTTGAATTTTCTACCTGCGAACAAGTAAACCAAATATTTCTCAGCACGAAAATTTCTACAGCGTAATTTTGAAGACACGAAGGAAAATTTTAATTTATGAATTACTATTTTAATAGTTATATTAGATAATTATTAAATGGTAGTAAATATTATTTGAGTTCCTACAGCAGACTTTCTACTAGCATCAAAATAATATTAACTTATTACTCTGCTGTTATGAAGTCAAATTTTATAATTTTTACGGCCACAGTAAATGAATTTCATACTGAAGCATGAGTAAACAAAGATAAGCACTCCTGTTTCATTGCGTGCAATAAAAACACATTTAGTAAACAAACTTTTAAGAAGCAACGTCGAAATCAATAAATTTAATCGATGGCGTGTATTCAACGAGCGCGCGACCCCATTAAACAATCCTAAATTGACGAGCAGAAACGAGGTCCGCCGACGAGTCGTCGTCGCGCACTATATAGATTCGCTGAGTCGGCTCCAAAAATCCTCGCTACAGCCCGCAGTGTTCTCGGTCAGTGCAATCGCAAGCCACTGCATGCAAGAGCACGCACCCTCGACACTTCCACGCCGCATTATCGCGGATCCCCTCGGACCGCAGCGCTTTCTCGCTGGACGTGACGCGAATTCCTCGCGTCGCCGTCGGCGTGACGTCGCGTCCCCCCAGCGAGCCCCGAGGAATATAAGCGGACTCGGCCGTGGAGCGAGCGAGACGGGGAACAACGGGCGCGCGCAGACGAAAGCGGCGCGCGCGGGAGAGAGAGCGCGCTCGTGCGCGCGGGCGCTTTAGTCGCCTTCGTGGCCTCGACGGCTGCGTTTCGGAGCCGAGGCTCTCTCTCCGTGATCGCGCGTGTCGCGACTGTTTCTCTCGAGCCGCGAGTGAGTGCCGTGGGCCCGCGCCCCCCCAAGTGTCTTCCTCACCTCGTGACTCGTCGTTCGTGTTGGCTTCGCGACTTCGGCGAGGAAGCGGCATGTAGAGGCGGAGGACCGGAGCCGCCCTTGGAGACGGGCTCCACGGGCCGGAGAAGGTACCGGGGGACACCTACGACACGCCGGGGATGTCAGGGAGATCCACGGGGCGTGACATAACCTCCGCGTGACGCGTCCGTCGAGGAGAGGCGCGTGCACGTCCCTGGGGTTCTCGCTGCGCCCGGCGCTGTCCGATTTTGGAGCAGCCTTTGCCGCTCGCGTGGCAATGGCAGAAGCTTTTTATTACTGGCAGTTTGATAAGAGTCTTCAACGTGATATACATTAGTGAGGTTTTAATCTTGGAATTTCGTCATTTAGCGACGCTGTTATTTCGAAGGCTGTCGGCTTTAGTGCGATGCGTTTACTGAAGTATCATAGTTTTTTCTTTGCGAATTGCGATTGAAATGCATGGAGCGTTTATTTCTAGAAAGAAAAAAAAAGATTGCGTGCGTCACGAGATGATTTATCGTCCCATTTTAATTTACGTCTGAAAACAAGAAAAAAGTTGAATGAATTGTCTAAATTATCAAACCATACTTCTGAAAGTTATTTAAATGAGCTCCAAAATAGCTAACTCTCACTATATTTTAAGCAAATTTTTGAAATAAACAATAAGCATCAGCAAATGGATTATTGACCGTAGGGTACAAAGTTCAAGTGTATCACGTAGGCCACCGGTGTTTCTGACATAACTCCCACAAGTGCCCCGATAAATAATTACGATGCATTTCACATTCTAAACGTTCCGTTAGGACGTCATTCACGTCTCTCAAATCCATTCACTCGCTCACTAAACCTACAGCCGCGATCCACGGCTAATCCCAACGCCAGAAATTCCGAGCTCACCTGTCCGCCTTGGTGAAAACTCGGTCGTTCATATAAATTTCGGGGCCTCGGCGGAAGGTCGCCGCTTTGAAATTTCGCCTGTATTCGAGAACGAGAGGCGGACGCCTCGGGGTCGCTCCCAACGGGATGAGCAACGCCGCCGTTCGACCCTCGGGATAGATGATTCGAGACCAGCGTCGGTATGTAAGTGTACGTGTAAACGAGGGGGGGACGTCGATATTTCGAGGGAGCGGTTTTACTCGGGCCGGCTCGTCTATCTGTCGTTACAGCTTCTCGTTTTTCGCGCGGCACGCAAGGCGGCATTCCCCGCAGATAGCGATAAGTCCGCCCCAAGGTTCCTCGCGAAGCACAGTCACTCGAGAAAATGGACTTTCGCGGCGAAGTGCCCCGCTATAGAAGCTCCGCCGGTTCCGCGGGCTCGCTCCGCTGGAATTCCGAGCGGGAAGGCTCGCGGGTGATTGGATTCTTTTTCTTTTTCTCTTTTTATTTCTCGCCAGCGGAATTTTTCTTTTCTTTCGCGGATCGAACTGTAAATCTTGTATCAAGATTAGTTTATCTAATACGTTCGCTGATAAACTTCTGTTTGTTTTAGAAAATTGAAAGGACTAGTTTTTCCTGAGTTATTGGAGTCGTTATGTAAATTACTCGAAATTATTTATTTTCAACTGTACCAGTTAAAGCAATGAAATAGTGGATTAAAGACAGGCCGTAGATTGGCGTAGGTTCTTATCATATTCTGGCAAAACTTAACGGAAAACTTTGTCGCGGTGATTAGCAAATATATATTTACGAGGTGATAAATTTGAAAAAATGGTACTTTTAAATAGTCGTAGCTATAGCAGTAATTTAAAAATCTTTTAAGCTTTTTACCTTAAAAATATATACAAATATAAATCATGCAAAATTATTAAAAAATAAGGCATTTCTGAAACCTTACAAACTTTAACATTATGCTCATACGACTCTACAAAAGCATAAAAATTTCCTCTTTTTATGTAATCAAGCGCACTCCGCATTGTGTAACAATAAGATCTACATAATTTTATTAATTATTTTCACGCTTCATTTTGTTACGAATATTTTACATAATGCAGTCATAATCTCAAAGTATGATAAAAAAAAACTTTTGATACTTTGCCAATACAAAAACATCTCGAATGAAAATTTAAAGTCAAACAGAAATAATTTGTTTGTAGCATAACAAATTAGCCAGAGTACCTTTCATTTTTCACGATTGAAAAAAAGCTAAAAATTAATTTATCTTTAGAAGCCCAGTACGATATATCACCCATCAGTAAAAATCATCGAAGATAAAAAAAGAGACGAGATTTTTTTTCATGTAGAGTCGGCTTCGCGTGACGTCGGACGAGGGTCCGTGTGTGGAGCGTTAATCACGCCGGTCCAAATTAGACTTATCCGAAGAAAAGCTTTCACGGTGTCGCGCGTCTTACCGAAACCGCCGGCGACAGTGCACTTACGCTATTACCGGACTCTGCCATTACAGTCAAGAAAAAGAAGCTCTACACCCGTAATCTCGCGGTCTACTGCGAGGAGCGTAAACTCTAAACATCTCCTTAATTTCGTCCGTTAACCAGGTGGATACTTCTTAAATGACTCGCCCGCCGGTCGGTTTCTCGACTCCGCATTCTTGTGGGAAGTTGGGGAGATAACACGAAATTTCTCGCGCGGGACTTTTACAACCAAACAGTGAGTCAAGAGATAAATGCCTGGTATTATTGTACTTATTTTTTTGTCGGTTATAAGTGAAAATTATAAAATCAGTTCCTCGAAGCTGTCGAAAATTTCGCGCGCGGTGAAAAAGAAACGCGGAAATTATCGGTTAATTTAATGATAAAAAAGAGCAGTAAAAAAATCGCCATTGGCGAATCAGGCGTTTGACCTTTTTTCTATAATGAGTCGTAAAAGCTTGAAGGTGTATTTGAACGCTTCTATCTCTTAAAATGGTACCTAATATTTTTCGTCGTGACGCTCGCTCACACTATCAATCAAGAGTGATTAAAGGAACTGACTAGCACAATCATACACCAGTCATTCATCCGACTAAAACCTTGTATTCTTCTTGTGTACAATCCACCCCGCCTCGACGAACATTATAATCCAGCCGAAATTAAAACGTCCTACAAGCATACGCTGATCAAACGGACTCATCTCGTCGCAACGGAGAAGCAAACAATCAAAAAATCAGGGCGACAATCGTTCATCGATATCTTCGACCCAGAAACCTTTATCTCGTTGTTATGCGTCCCTTTGATAAAGGAAAAAATGATTCGTGGTACACAATTAAGTGGTTAAGCATAGGCCGTCGCGATTACACAGGGCAGTGTCGCGCGTGCGTTCAGTGAAAGGATCGATCTGGCGAGAGAATCGCGACGCACTTTCAAAATAAATCATCGCCGTCGGAGGCGCGCGTTCCCATGTCCGACGGTCCATTAAAGCGGCCCGAAGAATGCGCCGGTCGTCCCGTCATTATTCGGGTCGACACGAGAGCACGTACGTAAAGTCCTTTTCTTCCAGCGCATCACGTGGCGCTCGAGCGATCAAAGCCCCAAGAGAGACCCCCCCGGGCATTCCGCGATATACGTGCCTCTTAGGTATAACGAGATGCTCGCGGAGAATTGTGCTGAGGTGCTTCGAATGTAGTGGAGTATACGACTGTCGATGCATACATTTTTTAATTTTAGTCGTCAAAATATTGTTACTTATTTTTAAATTTTGGCTTCATTTGCTGTTTGAAAAAGGAATAGGGTAATTTATAAATAGAAAAAATACTGCGTTAAAGTACGAGCTTCTTTGATAACCGTGAGAAAAAAGGAAATAGGTTTAATGCGGACAGATGTGAACGTGCCAGAACAAATGAACTATTAAGTTAAAAAAATTTGTGAACCAAAATTCTTCTTGCAACTTTAAAATAGATAGTTTTTCACGGGTGAGCGTAGAATATTTTTCCTCATGAAAGTTCGAATCTCATGGGTGTCGTTTCATCACTCTAGACTCGCAAATAGAATGTTAGATTTGAAGTTATGAAGTAATGCATTTTGATTAAAATGGTAACATTCAGTACGGAGTAAGCGTTTGTCATCTAGTTTTAATAAGGTTAAAAGTTGCGTGCAAATGCTCAAATGAAAATTAAATAAGATACTGAAAATATCACTTACTTTCATTATTGCTTAACATTTCTAGAAGTATAAAACGTTGAAGTATCTTTATTTAATTTTTTGTTTTGCTTTAAGTTGAAGTTTTAATAAAATTAATTATATTATGAAATTAAATTTCGAAACTTTGAGTGAAGTTTAAAATTTATTTCATAACGTTAAAATAATATGTAGAATCTTCATTGATATTCATAATAACTAAAACTAAGCACTTTCTTTTTTCATGCAACACTTAAACACAGACTTTACTGCGACTGCTGACATAATGCAAAAACAGTTGGTAGATTCAAGCCAAAAGACGCTGTTGAATTAATTGTCTAGTTTCACGGGAAAGCGAATAAAGTCCTTTTTTCAAAATTTAGTATATTGCAGATGGAATAACTTTTTTTAATTAGAAATTGTCAAACAAGACAAAAACCGAATTATTTCTCCCGCATAGCATAAGCGTGATCTGAGTGACGATGAGTCACTTCGTTATAATTTCTAAGAATTTAATCCCTCATACGTGGCTTGCAACTTATTGACATTTACGCAACTTTTGTTTTAATTTTCAATGTAGTCGTAAATTAATTTAAATAACTTACAATTAGAATAACAATAATCAGATGAGCCAGTAACTGCAATAACGTCAAAATATTAAATATTTTGATCTTCGTGTTTGATATTCTCATTGCATTTGTCATGCATCTCTGTACACGAGAGCCCGGAATCCTCAACATTAGCATATCTGCTGACTCACGCTGTCGTAATGAGTCGAATGCTCGATCCCCAAATCATTGCTCCAAAAAGAAAGAAGAAGCTAACAGGCATGATAATAAAATCGCGCATCTCGGGATATATTAATCTTCGTCCACTTGCTCGCTGAAAAAGCGCAGCTACTCATTCCCGTTCTAAATTTGCTTTTCTGAGAAAAGCGAAAGAAAACCACATGTTGGCTCGAATCGAGTCGACGACCGGCGCCCCGACGACTTTTCGCCGCGCTAGCGTAGCGTCGTGAACGGCGTATGCACGCAACTCCTTGCCTATCTCGTTACACGGTGGACCACGAGGGGCGTCCGGTTTATTTTCGTTCGTTTCGACTGAAATAATCGGCGAAATCGCGCGCGAGCGCCGCTACGTTTCTAATTTCATACTTTGAGGGCACTCGGCTAGAGCGCGTTACTTTGGATTCCAAAGGAATTTGCGCGTTCTTCCGACAGAAGCAAATTTTACTTGCTTCAACTCGCTTCACCGTAGTATCGATAAATAAGCGATTGTTCCCTGTAGGTTTAAAATCGGTTTAAAAATCGGATAATAATATTTTATCTAAATTAAACGGCGAGGCTTATCGCAGATTCTTAGTAAGCAATAAATTAAAAGTTGCTTATCTAGAGCTCGCAGTAAAAAATAATAAAATAAGAAAAAATTTGTTCGTGTAAACTGCGCAATGATATCCTATAATTACCGCCGTAATTATTATTTCTACATTACTACATCTCGCCGTTGTAAATACCTTCTCGAACGGTAATTTCAGTGCTAATAAACGAGCAGGAGAGAAATCCTTAGCAGCCGCGTGCTATCGGCGCTCTTAAGTGCCTCGCCCGAGAATCTCCGGATATAAAAGACACGAGAAAAAAATCGAAACGGAAAAGTCGCGCTGACCTCCGATAAGCCGGAAAGCGACGACGCCGTCGCGGCACTTCGACTCTCCCGACGAAACGTCGCGTCGTTCCGCGCACATGTATGTACGCCGCGCACGTTACGTAAATCGTCTCGTAAATCGTCGATGTGCTCAGTGATTTCGTAAACACGGGACGAGTGTACGCTCTTTTTTTTTTGTTAATCTCCACTCTTCTTTTTTCATATCTCGGCCGCGTGATTTATTTAGCGATTATCGCGGAGGCGCGAGCTCGAGTTGGAGTTTGCTCTCGTTATATCGCGCTGCGCCCTCGCTATTTGGGGCTGCGTGACGGAAGTAGGAATTGGCGTGTGTGGCCCGAAGGGGCTATATAAGTTTCGCCTGGATCTTGGCTTGTTCTAGGTCAAATTGGAAGAAAAGAATTTTATCGAATTATCGCGAGCGAATCGGTGAACTTAATTTTCGATTCGACGGTGTGCAGTCTTGATAATTGAATGCTTTTTTTGCTTCAATTAAATGTTATCGAGAATTTTTGCCGAAGCTCAAACTTATCACTCTGCAGTCGTGTTGTAGACTTTTATCGGGGCTTTATTTATCGAAATACTCGATGCGCGCCGTTGTTGCAGTGCACAGGCGCTTCATCCACGCGCGAGAAAATTTGAATTTGTAATCAAACCTGCAATTGAAATTGCAAATTAATTGATTCTATTTGAAGCAATAAAGCATTTATAGCCATCGCTCGACGAGGTTCTTGTTTCTTCGACTGTCTTTATATACGGCAAACAACGTCTCAAAGTACATTTTTACAACGAATAATGAAATTGTTATCGGAATGAAACAAGCACAAGACTTTTAAAATAATAGGTATTCCTCGAAGTGCACTCGCTTTTGTTCGAGTATTCCATCGTAAATTAAAATTCAATTTCGCATTCAAGGAAACCGTTTTATCCGAACGGGCACTCAACGCTTCTAGGCGAGTATTAGCTGCAAGCCGTTCAATTGCAATCCGATATCCCGTTTCCAAAAATAAACACGAAGCAAATAATTACCCGGTTAATTTACGCGCACCCCGACATTATCAATTTACACCAGCGTCTTTTAATTACACCTCTCCGAGGCGAAGTCTCTCAAGCGTTGCCGCGACGCACCTGCGAGCGCGCGCGAGCTTATTAAAACGGTGAAACTGCGATAGTCGCTTATCGAATTACCTGCGCGATTGCATCGTGCAAGAGCATCGCGCCGAGGGCAGCGAAGTCGACGCGGAAGCCTTAGAGAGGCTGCGTGTACAGAAAGACGTCGCCCCAGGGGGGGAAGCTCAATCCGACCGCGCGTCGACAGGACATCGAGACGTCGGCATAATTAGCCTTTCACGTCGGCGCCGACGGCAGGAAGTAACGTCTGGCATTTCCTCTGATAACGATTTTTGCGAGGTCTCTTTGCATACATGCTGCGCGTCTTTCTTCTGTCGGGGGTGACGGCGAGTTGCCTCGTCTTGACGGGTTAGGGAGTTTGCTTAGGAGGTGTTTACACTCTTCACGGTCTGATCGTTTAATGTAGTTTTTTTTTAAAGTAAATCGTGCGCTAAAAGCGAGCTACCCGGATAATTTCTAGTCGAGTACGTTAACTTTCGTGCATTAACTTTGAAATGTGCGTTAAAACAAGATCGTTTGAATGAACTTATATTTAATTAGCCTAAAAGCTTTAAAATAAATCCAGTGTTCTCGCGTGTTATAAGTGATATGAAAATTTATGGCGCAAAAAAATATCGTAAATTAGTGTAGCATTTTTCTTTTATTAGAAAAGAAACAATTAACTCCCCCGATAAATATTTAAATTCAAAACAATAAATTGCATCCTTTCCTCGTTTAATTAAACTTAACCAGGCGATATTTTTCATTCTCTAGCGCGCAGACGAAATCCCCTAGAAAGTGTCGATGCTAAACTGCTCGCCTTTCTTCAGTCATCAGATAGCGCAAAACTCTTTTATTTTTTTTTTCTTGCCACCTTCCGATCGATCTCCGCGCGATACCTCATATTCGATAGCGGCAAGGCAACGACGGAAAGTGGCTTTCTAAAATGCAAAAATAAGAGGATGTTGATACGTTTCCGATGTGCTTCTAGTTTTCCGGATGGCTTAGTCGCTCTCGGGACGGAGGGAACGCGTGTACGTGATACTCCAATTGGCATCGACGCGCCGCAGGAAGGAGGAAGATGCGACTCGCTCCAATTAGCGCGCGTTGAATTCATATCGCGCAGCCTCGCATTTTTTTGTATAGCTTTCGCTAATTAACGATCGGCGCCGCGACGTTTTTCACCGGTTGTATCTCGGGCTTTTCCGCAGACGCGCGTACCGCGCTCACCTGCACCAGTGTCGCGATGTTTAATATTCTAGTCGACAGTCGTCTGCCGCGTCTACAACTTTATTTACCCGACGGAATCTCGTTACTAATGTAAATTGTTCTTTCACGAAATTTTCTTTCACCTTTTTTTTAGGGCTAGATGTAATTGACGAGACCCACGGGTATTGATTAGGAGCTGGAAAGTACCCATAAATAATTTCACGATTTCTATTTAAGATATTTTTCACTTCGCCGAGGCTCAATTTCCAGACGAATCGTTGCATTATACCGTTGAACTATCGCAACGCGATGACAAAAGAGGACCTCCTTTTCCTTTTCGTAATGCCCATCTCGGCGACGTTGCCTCCCGATTTATCAATTTCGCCTTCGCGTCGCTGGCGGGCGTAGCGTCGTGACGGGCGATCGAGGGACGAGAGTAAGAGGGAGAAAGGCGTAAACACCTCGACGCTCTAATGGGCTGTATCTCTCGCGGACGTCAATCGGCCGGCAAGTCAACCGAGTCCTCTCGGCCATTAGTTCCGCGGTAAAGCGGCACGCGACGCGCGCGCGTTTTAGCGGCGGCCTGGAGTGCGCACGCCAGAGGCACGCATTGTTCGGGCTCAGCCGAGTGAGACTGGGGCCCTGGGTGCGCACCCGAGTCGCGTGACCGCCTGCGCTTATGTACCCACTGGCGCTTTTTTTTTTATTGCGCGCGTGGGAAGGCTCCGCTCCCGGTGAAATTTCGCGCCGCGGGGAATTCGACTTATCTTTTTGTCTCGCGTTTAATTTGCGTCGCTCCGCACTGTGTCGTTACGTCTGCAGTTCCGAGGTAAAAAAAAGGGGGAGGAAACGCGAGCGGTTATTTCCAGAAGGCGAGGCTTGAACGGATTACGGAACAGAGGTCGGTCGTCTTTTAACTTCGTTATCGCTGTTATTCCCTTTACTTCGGCGTCCCTTTCCTGCGCGCGACTAACTTTTTTCCAGGGTAGCTTGCTTTCCTGCTGCTTTTCTTATCGTACTTACGGTTTTTCAAGGCGGTATAACGAGTCTCGCTCGGTTATTTCACGTGGGTAGTTTTGCAGCTCTAAACGCGCGTGCGATTGTATTTATTAAAAAACTTTCTTCGCGTGTACCAAAAAGTCACCCGTTCACTTCATCGTTCCTGCCGAGCGATCATTGACCGAAACGGTGCCGACCCTCGGGCGATCGCTTCCACCTCGCCGATCGGCCGCTAAGCCTTCCATTTCCTGTAGGTTACGAGCGACTCGATCTTATCGGTCAATCGGTTTCGCCGGCCGGCCACGGCCAATTGACTCGACTCTCGCGCGCCCACCGTCCTACGACTAACGAGCCCGCGTCACCCGTCAAGGTCGACCTCGCGCCACCGAGAGTTCGGCTTTTTCCCCGCCAGCTAGATAATCACGAGCGCCGTCTCACGGTTTCGTGCCGATCGTTTACTTCCCGTACCCCGAGGGCTTCTGGCACTTTGTATCCTTGCGAGCGAACACTTTTACTTTGGCCCGGTGTATCGACTATTCCAATTTCCGCTGTTGACGCCCAAACTGATTTTTATTCACGATGGGATTCGAGCATGATTTATAGTTTCTTCTGATGCGTATTCCTATAAATAAGTTAATTCTCTTCCTTACTTTTATTATGTACGAATCTTTTGTTTCTCCTTTTTGGCTTTGTTTTACTCGCTTACGAAAGAAAAAGCTCTCGGAAGAAGACACCTTCATCGATCACGCCTCGCATCGATTTCTCGTAAAACCGTGACTACTCGATATTGACTTGATAAAGTGCCGCTGGCTATTCCACTTTGCCTTAAACGAATGGTTCCCCGGGCTTTAAAAGCAGAATTCAATGAGAACCGCCCGCAAGAGCCGATTCACGAGATACATCAATCATTCGCTGATCGCTAAGGGAAAAAAACCTGTTACTTTCATCGCTGACATCCCAGCTTCGTTTTCCCTCCGGATCTTAATCGGCTGCATGTGTACCGACGTGCTAAGCGTTAATTTCCGGCACTAGTCTCACCTACATCAGGCGCAGGTGAAAGCCGCGACCTTATGCACCCGGCGAGGACGCGCGAGCGGCATCAACACACAGCCGCGGAAGTGCGGGTCAGGACGAGTCAGTGACACCGGAGCCGCGGGCCCGATCGCACGGAAATCAACTTGCAGCTCGCGCGGGCTAACTGGACTGTGAAATCACCGGCGTGCTTCGTTACGCGCGTCGCGAGGCTTCGTTTATTCCAATCGGAAGCGACTGTTACGGTGTTTATAGTTACTGTTCTTTGACGAATTTTATCATTTTTTGTGCTGTTGACGGCAGTCGTTGACCAATGATTCATTTCGAGGGCAGCAATGAATAGTACAGATTTTATTGACCTCTTTGATTTTTGGAAAAAAAAGTTGTCTGGCAAGCATTCTGGCTCTGCATTTGTAGGACATTTGCCAAAAAAGTCTCGGAGCATTTAACTTGTAGTCAGCTCCTGGCAAAGTGTTCAGGGAAAGGTATATTCATATTCTTATCTTGTTAACGGTGTAACGAGTCGTTACTATGCGGCAAGCCGCAATAAATTGCGATCGCTGGTTAAGTAATAAGAATTCAATTATGAAATTATTCACAATGATTATCGAAAATTAGAGCCCCATTCTAACGTTTATTCAATCGACACCTCGTGAATGTGAGCCGATGAGATCCTACCACTTGCAGCTAGAATTTGAACTAGGGCAATTACCGCGCTGTGTCGAATTTATCGATTCTCTGCAAGCCCGCTTCTCATACGTATCGCACTAACCCCAGCGAGCTTTACTCGAAAAGCTTTCTGTAAAATCGTGTAACGCAATTAATCCACTCTATATAAAAGACCGTAAAAAAAGACTCTTATCAAATCGCCAGCCAACGAAAAAAAAGCGTAAAAGCTCTCGCGGAGTGCTAACCGTACGAAACCATCGTCTCTTCCAGAGAGAAGGAAAACGAAGCGACCTCGACCTGGAGGATTTAATGAGAACTAGAGAAGAGGTACCGCGAGTGGAAACGAGCAGCGAGATTCGCGGGGAGCTATGTCATGAGCCGGCGCGCGTCAACGCCGGCGGCTGGTTCCTCGCGCGGGAGCCACCTGGGCGAGCGGGCCTTCGACGCCCTAGCCCTCGACGTCTCGGGCTTCGGGCCGAGCGCCACCAGCACCCCCGGGCGATTCTCGCGCGATGAGCTCGACCGGGGCGTGTGGCGGCTGGGCGGCGGCGGCGCGGCCCGCGCGCGCCAGCCGAGCGAGTGCGAGCTGTGGGACGATTACGGAGTCGTCGAGTTCATCGAGCGCGGCCTCGCCGGCTACGACGACAGCACCGAGGAGGAGAGGGTCGAGGCGATGCGCGAGACCCTCGCCGAGACCGACATCCTCGAGACCGACGGCAACCTCACGGACTTCCTATTCCACGTCGCGCGCACCAAGCACGGCAAGGTCTACGTCAGGGTCGTCAGGACGCTGCTGCTCAACAGAGGTAGGGGACGCACGCACGACCGAAGTTGCGAATACTTTGACGGTGGCTGAAGTCGTTGCGGGGAAAGTAGTTTACGCGGGGAGTGGATTTGTGTGGGTGACCTTGCGCGAAGGGTTGCGTCAATCCTTCGCGGTGTTGCTTCTTTATGCGCCATATCGTAAAGATTTCTTGGCGTTAGTGTGCGATAAAAATGAAAAAGCTTATGTTACAATGTTGTGAAATGTACTTTCATTTCAAGAGTGGATAGAGCATAATTTTTATAAAACTTATTAGGTAATCTTTTGTTATTGCAAAATATGAAAAAAATCAAATAATATAAGAACAATCATCAGAGCTATAGGTTTTTTTTTTAGCAGAATTTATTCGGCTCATTGAAGGCAAGTTAACATCGAATAAAAAAAGATAAAACTAATCAAAATATTAAAACGAAGCTTTTAAGATTTGAGCTTTGATTATTTTTATTTCCATTTTGGCTCTTTTCGAATTTTGACTTTTACATTGTGAAAGTTTCGTAAGAATCTGTGACTCTCAAGTTTTTGTGCTGTTGTAGAGAATTTATTTCGAATTATAAAATAGTACTGTATTTTGAAAGTATTGTTTACTATAATTTTGTACAATTAATTGTTGAAATCGTACCGGAATAATTATAGGACATCCGCAGTTAATGACCCTTATCTCGAAATCCACAACTATATAAACCTGCGCATCAAATCGTCGAATGTAATTTACAAAAAAAAAGTTTCAAAATTGTGCGCGATTGCGAGTTCGGAAAATTCCTTCCCATCACTGGCATGCAATTTACATCTGCTATAACGCGTACTTTCACAATCGCACTCAATCTCATCCCCCATTGTCCTAACGGTTCCTCAATTTCACCGTAGACAAAATCGCACAATACTATACGTGTATCAATCTAAACCAATGGACCAGTAAACCCATCGATTCCCATATAATGCCACATTCCCGCTCCATCAAATCGATAAGGCAGCCAGAGCGCGCCGCGAAAGTACTCCGCTCGCAGCGGTAATCCGATATAATTGGCGCGGCTCTCGTGACAGTGCTAAAGTGCACGAAGCATCCGCTAAACTGTAAAGGAACAATGCCCGCGTCCCGATAAGCATCGCGGGATCCACCGTGGGCGAGCAGACCGAGCGGTATAGTTCGCCGCCCGGTCGTGCTTAATGACGTTAAACGGCGCGTTTCTTTTTTTATCCGCGAGCTCCGCGGCCAAAGCGACCGTGAAACCGCGCATGCGTGGAAGTACCGTTGATAATGCAACGTTATTAAAAGCGCCGGCTAATTCGCGGGTAGCGGCTTGTTTCGCCGAGGGAAACGTCGCCTGCCTTTTGTTCGCCGCGCAATAACAGTCATCGAGCGTTACGCTTTTTATCCTGAAAAATATTTCATTAAGGAGAAAATTTAACGACCCTTTCCACGTGTATCTTCCTTCGCGCATGCCGACCGACGGGTAATTAGCCGCCGCCTTCGAATGTATAGAAAAAAAAATTACTTAAGCGCGCAAATTGAAGGAGTAACGGGCGCTTAATATCCCGCGCGAGGTGCTAAAAGTTTTCTCCGCATTATCATACTAATTTTTATTGGCCGCGAGCATGAGTCGCTATGCGCCGAGGGATCGAAGTTTATCCGCAAAAACAAATATCCCCTAGATAAAGGCGAGAGCTTCGTGAAAGTCTCAATGAGATTATCGCGCCGAATATTTTATGGCTGTCGAAGTAGTAACGCGCAGAAATTTATATCGCCCGCAGCGCTGCTAATGCGATAAGGGTAAGCCAGTGCACTTTCGATTTCCGAGGAGCAAAGATTTGCCAGTGACAAGCGAAGGACGGCGCTCGAAAGGCGGGGATTACAGAATGACGTATGACCTTACGGCGGTTATCGGATCTAATGCGCTATGCAATCGTTTAAGTCATTGCACTTTCGATTCGATTCTGTTCACTGTAATAACGGTTACATCATTGGAGCGAAATGATCTAGTTATATTCGGTAATAGTATAACCGAGAAACAATGGTATTAAAAAGAATTTTTAACATTTACCTTACATCGAAGCATTGATATCGAAGGAATTATTGTTATTATATGTTTTGCTTTCATATACGTTTAAATTTAAATGCAATTCATAAACAATGAGTCATTTCGGTTTTCCCTTTACGTACAATTTACTCCTAAATAAACAATAATATGGCATGCGTCGTAATAATTTCGATAACAAAGTGAATTGCTTTTGTTAACAATTTATAAAAATCAAAATATTACATAAAATATAATATCCAATTCCTATATTAGTCATTGTTATGTTACGCTACTTCCTATACTTATAAAAGTGCATTTGTTAAAACGTGAAGTCACAAAAGATTTTTAGAATAATCATTGATGAAAAATGTTGAATCGCGAAATCATTTGAAAAGTAGCAATACGTAATTTCACATCGATACACATTTTAAAATTATGTAACGGCGTCGTTGCAATCTATTATTAACTTAACGGATCTTTTATTTCACATCGAATCGAATCGCGGGCGCCGATTTCCTTCGGCGTAAAACAAATACACCTCTCATTGTTCTGCAATTAGCCGTAAAAGAATGGGATTCCATTATCAGTCCACTCGAATTCCCACCCGCGCTCGCTTGCGCGCGCTATACCTACCCAGTAGAGTATCGCTATTACAAAGTCTCTCGAGTCTCATTACTGCGGTCACGCTAAACTCTCGAAATTAATGATTCCTCATCATCGAGCGACAACTTTTCCCTTCCTATCTATTTCGCAGCGCCTCGCGATCTCCTGCTCTCCGTTCGTTCGTTGCACAATTCCTCGCGTTCGCTTTTGCTCGAGGAAGCACATTTCATTCGAGTCTTGTGCTTTTGCACACACACCTTGGTAAAGAACGATTTCCATCGTGAATAGGTACTGCCGTCCGCATAAGGCCGGCTAAAATAATTTTATTGTTCTAAATCAAAACATCGGCTCCGTATACGCAACGTGGAAGGTGTTATGCTAATCACGGCCGATCGATGACAGCACAATTACACCTGCTCCGGCGCCGATGTAAAGCCTTTTACCGCGCGGCACTTTGCCGTCTCCAATTATCCGCATCTGCATCCGCAGCTTTTCGCCGCTAGTGCGGCTCCTACTTCCGCGGCAACGGAGAGAGAATAAAAAAAAAAGAGAGGAGTCAGAGTCCCGCAACGAGGTCGTCCCGCGCGTTAAACAAAGGCCGAAGAGAGCTTCGGCTTTTCCGCGAGCGAGCTTGGCCGTACACAATAGAGTCCGCTCTCGGGGAGCATAGCAGCAGCTCGAAACTCGCGCCGCCGTGGAGTTTGCGCGCGCCGACTACTCCCTCCACCCACGTGCCCACGGCTCCCCGTCGCTGCTGCTGCTGCTGCTGCTCAAACATGGCGGATCGATCAGTCGGCGCGGCGTCGTTGCGAACGTCCGCCAGCGCTCGCCGTCCTCCAGTGCCGTGCGCGCCTTCCCCCCAGTGACCGAGCCGAACGACGAGCTTCCCGTCCGCGCCTCCTCCGTCCGCCCAAGTGCCCGCGTTGTGTCCACTCGTTTACGAGCCGCTGTTCCCCCCGTCGGCGAGCGAAGCTCCGAGCTTTCGACGCAGACGCGAGCTGCGTCATCTCCCCAGGCTCGCCTCCCCGGACGGCGGCCCTCCGGGCGCTATTGCCGACGATGACATCAGCCGCCTCGTGATGTGTGCAACACCGCCGAGCGTTCTGCTCTAAGCCGCCCGCGCAAAGGGTGTAGCCACGGTGTGCACTCGGTGCGCCTCGTGCCTCCGTGGAGAATAAATCGCCTTCCGACGACCCGTCCCCGGGCGCGCATACTGCGGATCTCTCTTCTGGCTGAAACGGTAATGCGCGCTCCGGCGAGCTTCTCAAGACTCTCGAGTTTTGAAAATTGCTGCCTTTGAAGCGAGACTGGAGTGAACGAGGCGCAGGCTGGCCGACGATTTTTCGGAGTAAACAAGGCGGTATCCTTGGATTCCTTTCCTCGATTGCTTTAAATTGGAAAAGTCCGATTTCGGAGTTCAATTATTCATGACGAACGCTGCGACGTTTTCTAATGCTTTAAGATGTTTGCAGCGAAGTTTGCCACGTTGCATAATGTTTAGAAAAATTTGTAACCTATTCACCTGTTAATCAAACTAAAAGCTACTTTGTCGAGTCAAAGCCTGTCTACAGCTTTAATTCGATTACAGCCTATAATCTACTTTTCGAAAATCTTGTATATAAAAAAGACAAGTAATCTCTCTTGTCTTCGACAAAAATTTTTCTCTGCCGTTGTGTCAAAACAAAATGCCATCCGAATACAAAGCAGCTCTCCAAAAGCGAATTACCGAGTGCTCCGAAAAATTAGAGGCAAGGCCTGTGCGGGGGGTGAATGCGAAGGCAGTGGTCGAGACCCCAGCCAGACGAGCGGCGAGAGAAAAAAGAGGGAGCGATGTGTGTATGATGATGGCGTGCGAGTGGCGCTGCGGGAGCCGGTGCCAAGGGCTGCGAAACGTGCGTACCGCGAGCCGGCGCGCATGCCCGGCGGAACTTGCGCAACGCGCGCGTCGCGCCGTCCAAATAACGCACCCTCACCGACGACGGTGCTGGCCGCCGGAGAAAGGGAGAAAGTAAACGGAGGCGCGTCTTTTTTTCGCAAGTCCGCGAGCATAATGGAGTACGCTCTCCTTATGCAATTTTCAGCCGATTGGCGCGCAAGCCTAGATCGGCCGGTCGCGTTCGAGAAAGGATTTTCGAGAAACTGTGAGGGCCTTTGTTTCGGCATTTTTTTTCGCGCGATGTACAAACGAGATTATGGGATGAACTTTCACGAATCGGCTTTATCGTTTGGAATTATTTTCGTATCGCCGGCGAGAGTAGCGCGACGAGCAAAAAATCCTGGCAGATTTGAACGAACGTAACATGCCCACGGCAGCAGCGGTGTTAAAAGTTTCGCAAGATGATATAAGAATGGGTGGGGAAAGGATTCCTTTTTTTTATTAATGGTAGGAATCGTGATTCAATTAGCGTCGGCGACTCGCGAAATTTAGCCGCTCAAAGACGGAAAAGCGCGTGGCTCGCTCCATGATGCTTACGCAACGGCGCGCAATAGGTGTATACAACGTCGGGCTTTTTTTTTATCCAAGAGCGCTCGAGGCGAGATCGCTCGCCTTGAATCTGAATGCCGTGGCTCTTTTCAGGGATTTTAGCGTCTGCGAGCCGTAAAATTATCTCGAGCACGCTTGCGCGGAGATTTTTACTCGTAAAAAGTCATCATTTGTCGCGCTAGCTTCGCTAAAAAAACCAGTCGCGATAACGTTCGGTAGTATTGTATTTTTCCAATTATTCTCGGTTGACAATCCCGAAGCTTCTAACTTCAAAGCGTCCACTTCTGTAATCACTGTTTCTATTAAAATAAAGCAATTTAAAAAACAGTTTTGGTAGTAATTATCGTCAATAATAGACATTCAAGTATAATATTCGATTCTAAAGACCCCTTTTTTGTACACGGAAAATTTTTATGACTAATAAACACGTGACGAATAATACAACAAATTTTTTTCCCGCGCTCTTATAGTCCGCCTTTATTGAAGCATCAAGTGTACGCACAAACGAGCAAAAAAAAAGAGTGGCTCTCCAATCTATATAATGACGGAGTCACCGCTCGGGCCTTCGCTTTCGAGAGCCATTGACACGGGTTTGTAAAATCCTTACGTCGCGGGCGCGTGCACTCGAAAATATACACAGCGACCGTCTGGTCGCCGTGACATAATGCCGAGAGTGCAGGCTTCTTTTCTCGTTTTTACGCAATCGCGGATTGTGTCGAGCCGTCGCCGCGGACGAATCGCGCCGGCCGATCGATGAAACTTTAATGGCTTTTGTAAAGACGCGCGTCGGCCTCACCCCCCAGGGCCTATACACACGGTCTCACGAAAGCGAGCCGGTGATATCCGTTCCGCATTCCTTCAAATAGAAACTCTTCTTCTTTTTTTCAAAGTTTTCGGTTTGCGTGCGATTACTTCGAGATTCGTGAAAACAGTTTTCCAAAGGAAGATTCGTATTCCTCCTTTGCCGGTGTAAAGTTAAAATCTACCCATCGACTACCGTAGGTTAGTCGCGTTGCACGATCAGTTCGTAAACGTTTAATTATTAAAACATAGTTTAAATAGTCTCCTCTGAATTTGTAATAAATAGCTCGAGGTACGGTTTGAGCAATCGAGTTTCCCTTGCCCTCGGCTGCGCTGCGATCATCGGCATGAAAAACGGGCGCCGATAATTTATGCCGTATCAAGCTCGACTGTCAGGCCCGGTAAACAGGCATTATGCGAGCTGGATTTACATGCAGGCTCGCGCGCCTAACGACGTCGTTATTTCGGTCCGATTCTCATTTCTCCGCGGGCCGGCTCGCGCGATCCGGTCAGTGCGGCGCCCCTCGTTGCAGCGCGACCTTGCCGGCCTCGCCAGTCGACGAACTCCGCCGGCCGACACAACTCGTCACTCCGGGACGGGTTCTTGCGCTCGCGTAACTCGAGATCGTTAAAAGTTTATACACAGCCTCACCGGCGCGAGTATGGAGTTACGGGGCCGATGGAACGTGTCATTAACGATCTGCTCGGCACTTCGAGCGGGAATGACGGGATATTTTTCGCGTGCAGCTGTCGGGAACCTACGGGAAAGCTTAGATTCTACCTATTGAAAAGGGATTTGAAAATATTTCGCAAATAAATTCATTTAGCTTTTATTTTACATGTTTACTTTGAATTTGAAGTGAGTGCATGTATTTATGTGACTAATTGCAGCACGTGCGATTTACGCACGGCGAGTGCACTCTGATGAGCAAATATTGATTTTGGTAGAAACGTCGAAAAAATTGTGAACGGAAATGTTCGAACTTACGAGCGGTATTTTTTGCGAAAATATTCCTTTCAAACGATAAGAGTTTATTCGGTTCCTTTTTTTTGTCAAAATTGAAACTGAAAATGAATTTACGACAAGAAATAACTCGCTAAACTGAATTTTTTTTAAGTCAGTCTATACAAAAACGTAAACAATGCTTTTTTTTACGAGCCGTCACGTAATTCGAGACCATTCCCCAATAGTTCAACAATGTAAACTGAATTAATTCTCTGACAAAAAAGCAGACATTAGCGTACTCTTACTTCTCAGTTACGATCTCATACAAATCGCTTTTTTTCAGGGCCTTTGGCACTGGCTACTCTCCGTGCGTTTATCGCCTCGCTTTGAACCGAATGGTGTGTGTCTGTGGGGCTTTGAAATTTTTTACGACCGCAAAGCTCGAAGAAACTTAATTATTTTTTTCCTCTGTTTTTTCCCTTTTCATTTATGACGGCTAGTATATTGCTCGCCGGTAATGACGTTAAGCCACGAAGCTGCGTCCAAAGTGCATCAGTGTACGTCGTGATATATTACTGTCTTCGAACTCCGCAACAAAAGCCACGTGCAAACACGATTAATCAATCGAGGCGCCGAGGAACGTCGTAAAACTGGCTGGAAAAAAGGCAACGTCGACGTCACTCCATTCACTAAAACGCAGTGCGATCGAAGAGAAGGGATAAAAAAGAAGCATAAAACCAATTCAACCGAGCGAAAATGCCAAGGACCAGACAATCGTGCGCCTAGAAACGTCACCCGATCGTAACGAAGCGTGAAATGTCGCTCGCGCGGCATCGGACTCCAAGATAGATCGCAGCGCAACCCCGAGGCTGGACGGCAACCTGAATTTCGTGGCCGAGTCGGCCCCGGGGGAGGAGGTCGAGCGGCGTCCGCCGAGTCGGCTGGCGCGCCACCAGGATGCCGTCGAGGACGAGGAGGACGACGAGGACCCGTACGTCTACGACGACGACATACCGCGCACCGAGGCGGAGGTGCTGCGCGCCACCGGCCTCCTCCAGCTGTCGCTCTCCTCGAGCAGTCAGTCGTCGTCGGGCGACGCCGGCCATACCGGCTCACAGTGGATCTGCGAGACCTGCGGCGCGGGACCCACCACGCCCATCTTCGTCCTCAGCTCGCCCGGCAACACGCCCTGTAGTCTATTCTCACCTCACCAGTGCTATGTTCTGGCTTCGTAGATCTTTTCTGTCCTCGGCGACGAGGGATGTCATCTCGCTGTCTTTTATTTTATTGTTTTTGCGCCTGCGGAGTGCCTTTGTTTTTCATTGAGATCGATTGTTTGTCGAACTTTTTTGTGGAGCACGTGCCTTACACTTCAGTGTCCCCATTAAATGGGTTTTTAATAAACAGCTTAATTGATGGCGATAGTTTAATGGTGTGCTTGTAAAGCAGACTAGTTTTATTAGCTTTTAAAGTCTGCAAGGTTTATCGATTATGGATGTAAAAGGGGCGAATGAGGCGCTGCTTCTAAAATAAGTTCGCAAACTCAAAGTTTTAATTTATAGCGTGCGTTGGAAGGTACACTGGTACTTCACATCTCATTGAATGCACATCGTGTGCCGCTACTGCCGGCAAAAGCTGAATGGAACGTTTTTACACAGTCGCCTGAATGCACTTTTATACAATGATGAACGCGGCTTCTTTCTGCTATTCATTCGAGTGTTTGTACACTGTATTTTGAGTGGACTGAACGCGCGTTGGAAAATGCAGTATTTTACGCATTGACGTATTTAGTCCGGGGATTCGTTTCCGGTGTGGAGCCGAAATGAACTGACTTCTGTACGGAGTCCAGATTAAATTTAGATTTTTGTTAAGGCTAAAAATGAGTAGTCAGTCTGAAATATAAGTTTTAGAAACTGAGATGTGAAAAAAGTTTTTTCACTCTATTAAGCACGTTTGCCGCCGTATTCGTTGTACACTTTATTTGGTCACGTAACGTCGAATTCTTGCCTGACTCCAGTATTTATAACAAGTTATCGATTCACTCGTTCTACATCGAGTTCAGTACCTTATAAAGTATATTCATTGAATAAATAATTCTAACGCAATAATTACATTTTCTTTATTTAAAAATTTTGTTTGGCTTGAATTCGTTTTTATTATTTTGCAATGCTTATTATTTTTTCCTGTTGCTTATGTAATACTAGAATTGAAATATTGCGGTTCACTCACCGTCAAATAATTTGCAGCATATTTGTTTTATATTAAACATTTAATCTCGTGATAAAAGAATTGTTAATGAGAATAAAATGACTGATACATAAATAATTTAATATTATTAACACTTCCACAAACACGTTCTTTTAAATGAAGTTTCTTTAGCGAATTATTTAAAAGTTAATTTAAAATTAGCTTGATTATTTTTAGTACTTAAACATTTACACGTAATAAAGTGAACTTTACTTTTATTTTATTTATATCCCAATCTGAGATCCTATTGTACAATCAAAAGATGTTAACGATAACTTTTTGATATACTGTTTATAAACAAACGGAGTATAATTTATCACGTACAAATGAAATCGATCAATATCAAGAATTGCGCAAATGCAAATAATCTTGCTAATCTAATATTACATTTTCCCGATGTTAAAAACAAAAGGATCAGCAATTGGCAATAAAAGGAAAAACAATCACACATTTCATCTGCAATAATGCCCAACACTACGAGCTAACGTTCCGAAATAGCATCTTCTCCGCAAAGAAGCAATTACGGCAGTGCAATCTAGGTCCGCTGCGTTGCCCATTCGCTTTATTACGCGGGCTCGCCCGGGAGAGAAACGCCGGGGCTGAAAAAAAAGTCGAGCGTAGAAAACGAGATCATTCCGCGCACGACTCGCACGCCCGCGCGCGCTCGAATCAAAAGTCGACAAGGAAGAAACGAGGCTTCTCTCAATGTCGAGGTCGTCTCTTTGCGTTCCGCGAGTTCCGCGCCTCTCTCTCTCTCTCTCTCTCTCTCTTTTCTCCTTCTCCCTATCCCCCGCGGCCGTTGGGATCGTCCGGAAAAGTCGAAGTCGCGCGCCGACTTCTTTCCACTCTCATTAGCTCCGCTTTAGGAGTCGCGGCTTCTTTCCCCCGCGGCGATCTCACTATGCTAATTCGTCGATTTCTTCGGTTTTAATAAGGAACGCCGCGGGATATCCCTCGACGTGGCTTTTTTTGCCCGGATCCGCGAGTATCGCCGCCGTATTTGGGATACGGGAGTGCAGTCGGCCCGCTTTTTGTTCGTCCATCGTCCAGTCTTCCGATTTAATTGCGCGGGCAGTGTTTCTCCGAGAATGGTTTTGCTTTGTACTCGCCAGAGCGGTTTAGCGACTTTAAAGAGGTTGTTCTAACTAGCAGAACATTTATAGAGATCAAGAAGTTAGGTGGTTTTGGTAAAAAGATCAAAGTAAAAGTAAATGCAGCTATGTTTTATCTCGCTTTTTCCATTGCTTTGTAATTTAATTTTAATTCATTTCATTGAAATTATGATAATTAACTTGTTCAGTAAAATATTTTTACAACGTTACCTTTATTCTTCAACCGGACGTAATAATTGTAAACAATGAATAATAATGTATATGTGAAAATCTTCTTAAAGACGGTTAAAAAAAGAAGTCGTTATTATTATAAGTATACACGCGCTGCTCGCAACAGGCTTCCATTTTAAGCATAAATCTTTTACGACCTCTTCTCCAATTCCTCCAGAATGTTCAAACCTACGCAAATCTCCAAACCACGCGAGCAAAGACTCGACCGCCAAATTGAATCAACAATCAACCACGGAAACGGCAGCAATTTCTGCCTCTTGTCTTTCTCTCTCTCTCCGTTTAAAAATAAGCCGATGAACAAAGCACCACCCGCGTCCATGCCCTCGAAAATAGAAGCCTCATCCCGCGAAGCTTCACGGCGCGCGAGGAAGCGAAGAAAAAAGAAAACGAGAAAAGGATGCGGGCGCATTGCCGTTGTAAAAATAGTGCAAATCGATCGTCGCTTCGGACGTGACGTCGCGATAACGAGCCGTTAGTAGGGTCAAGGAGGCTTATCGGCCGCGCCAAGGAGGCTGCTCTCCGGTAGTTCAGCCAATGTTTTCGTTTTTTTTTTTTTTTGCACACTCCTCCGTACTTGCAGACGCGAGTTCTCGGGCGCGACCGTGCGGAACGCGACTTATTTGCTCGGAGATAAGGAAAAGAAGCGCGCCACCTTGTACCCAGCGTACAGCGTGAGGGCTACCTTTTTAACGATGGTTTTCGGGTGCTTCGAATTGATTTTTAATTTACTACTACATATTATTAGTAAAACGGATCACGCGTATATCGAAGATTTTTTTGCGAGTACTCTATCTGCTTGATTGCAAAAACGCACAGTTTTTGCAAGATTGTGTTTTATCGTTCATACTACCGCTAAATTTTGTAAACTGTACACTTCTATCATGAATTGCTTTGTTGCACAGTGTTAAGTTTTTGAATTTCTATCACGACTTTGCATTTTTTTTTTAACAAGCTGTCGAGCGAGTGCTCCATGCTAATAACTGTCGTGTGACTGTTTAGTGACGCTGGTTCGTGCACTTATATTTTTAAAGCAATACGTATAACTTGTATCGATGAAGCTTAAAGGACGTTTATTCAGTCGACTTACATAAATAGAACTTTTCCGCGCAATGACTCGTGAAAATTAATGTCTCAGCTCTAGCGACATGTGACTAATGTAATTTTCTCTTTTGTTACAGTTCTATGCAGCGAACGTGTGAGCCAAATGACCAAGACTTATAATGATATCGAAGCAGTGACAAGGCTTCTGGAGGAGGTAAAGAATAGAAAAAAAAGTTAACATTATCAGTCCCACTTTATTAGCCCGCATTAAACTTTTTACGCTTTTTAATTAAAAAGCTAACTATATATGCACGCGGTAAAAAAAAAGCGAGTTTCTTTCTCAATTAATCATACCTAAATGCGAGCGACTGATAAAATAGCGGAAAATTAAGGATCCATATAAAAAATGATAATTACACTCGTTAAACATAATTGTACGGCTAATTGCTGAATTATTAACGGCGGCCTCGTTTGCCTATTCGCTCTTGCAGAAAGAGAAGGACTTGGAGTTGACCGCGCGCATCGGCAAGGAGCTACTCTCGCACAACCAGAAGCTCGAGGCTACGGTGCAGGACCTCGAGAATGAACTGAAGACGGCGAAGGAGAAGATAACCCAGCTGTCGTACGAGCTGGGCAAGAAGACCGAGCTCATCCAGGTGCTGACGAACGATGTCGAGGAGTCTGGCGACTCGGAGGCCGGCACGCCCACCGGCTTCCGGGGTATCAACCTCGACGTTATGCAGAGAAAGATAAGCACACTCGAGGACGAGAACAAGCAACTCAGGACCGAGTTCTCCAAGCTCGTGCACGAGGCGGACGACTGCGAAGAGCAGGAGGCACGACTCGTCAAGGACATCGCGAATCAACTAGGTCATTATTATTTGTGAATTAAGTAGTTAATCATTTTTTTTCTTTTCTGCTGAAAGGAAGACATTCACTAGGTCATTATTATTTGTGAATCGAGTAGTTAATAATTTTTTTTGTCTGGAAAAAGAACATTTACTAGGTCATTATTATTTGTAAGTCAAGTAGTTAATAATTTTTTTGTGGTGAAAAAGAGAGCATTTAGTATTACGACGAAGATTGTTACCGTTGTACTTTGAGCGTAGTTTAATCGAAATTTTAAGCTGATGGGACGGATTTCCTTGTTTGCCGATCGTAGTGTCAATAGAAGGACGCTAAAACGTGTGGTCAGTTTAAATTGAGAATTTGCCGAGTCAAGCTTGCAAAGTAGATTACGAATTCTACGTTTCGTAGAAGTAGAAAATTTTACTTAAAAAGAAATTTAACTTTTTTTCTTCAAATTAACAGCAAGCGCCAATATGGAAGTAGACGGCATTGCGGAGGAACTCGATAGGCAGAAGGAGGAGAACAGGCTACAGCACGAGCAGATCGTGAGTTTGACGGCAAAATTGGCCGAGACCGAGCTGAGGTTAGCACAGCTCATGGCCGAACACGATGATGTTAGTGGGACGCTCATGATCACGAAGGATAATCAAAATGCTTTGGCCGACGAGCTGGCCAAATTCAAAGATCGATACGCTGAGGTGCGCACAAAAATGAATTTAATAATTATCTTTTACTGTGTGTATTAATGGCATTACCATGATTTTTACATTTATTTTTCTTTTACAGGTTGTGAGTATGCTATCAGAAACTCAGGAGCAGCTAAGGAATCAACGAAAGAGGTCTATGCCAGTAGCTAGAGGTGGTGCTCTATTCCCTTCGCTAGTCGCAGCTCCGCAGCCAGATTCTATCGCGTTAGAATTGGAATCTTCGCTTTATTCAGAATCGAGCTTGGATTCTGGTATAATTACAGATAGAATGTAAGATCTCCAGAATTACATTTAAATTTCTAACGGTATTCGATTGAAAATGTAAGTAACAGTCTATTTAATTTCCTTTCTAGACCAACGTACAAGAAAGTTTTTGATACGGTAAAGAGCGTATCACGAAGTTCAGCGAATGCATCCGGTGATAGTCATCAGTTCCCGCGTCTTGGGTCCATGACCACGTCGACCTTATCAAGCAGTTCCTTAGGACCACGTATGAGTACTACTCTACATGCTCGTGGTAGAAGTGTGGCCTCCACTTTTCCAAGCCTCGACTCCACAGGTCACAGTGATAGCGAAGGTTCTCTTCTTACAGATACCGAAGATTATCCGTAAGTGTTATTTATACAATTTTTCAATTACTGGTTTATATGTTGTATGCAAGACGGAGGGTATGAATAATATTCGTATAATTATTGCAGAGGTCCTCAGCAAACGGGTGTTCCGGGTGCGCCAGGTGCAGCTGATCTCGAGGCTGCACTTCGTCGGTTAACCCCTGCAGAGGTAATTGCTAGACGTGCTTGTTTAAGCTCTGGTGCTGGTTATAGTTACGATTACGACACCGGCTTGCAATCTCCTCCGAGCTTCGTGCCATTCGGCTGCCGTACGCCTGATAGCATAATGTCGACCGGAAGCAGTGGAAATCTAAGTGGCTTCAGCGGTAATACTTCTGCGAGTTGGCGACTGCCCGAAAAATTGCAGATTGTCAAACCCATGGAGGGCTCGCAAACCCTCCATCATTGGTCTCAGCTTGCCACGCCCACATTAGGTGAGTTTTTTCAATTTTTACTGTAAGGCCAAACACATCGATTTGCAAAAAATAATGGTTTGATAATGTGTTTTTTAATTTTTTAGGTGGTTTATTAGAAGATAGACCAGGAGTGAAGACGCGTGGTGGTCGAGGACTTGAAGATCTTGGTCTTGAAACATTTACACTGGCAGACGTCGAAGAAGATGAGGAGTATTTGAATCCGGGAAAACACTTCCAAGACACTGGCTCGATCTACACGTTTACAAACAGCACGGTCATGCATCCGGATGACCACACAAACCTTACCTCAAGTATCGCATCAAGCCGTGTCGCCAGTCAGAGCAACAGTGCTCTCAATTCGGGCGTCAACACGCCCCGCATGCTTAGCCGGCGTAACTCCACCTCCACGTTTTCGACTACATTTGGTTTGGCGAAAATGCTTAATGAGCGTGGTATAAAGGCAGTCACACCCTCGTGTGTCTCGACGCCTAATGGTGATAAGAACTTCACACCCACAACGACGCCGTGTAACAGTCCGGACATCAGTCCGGCGCGTTCTAGGCCGGCCTCACCGACAGCTTCTACTTCTACCTCGGCGTTTGGCCTTTTATCCAGTGGTGCTGAACTTATTATGCGGACATTCACCGGAGAGACACCGCAAACGACTCCTCATCAGACTCCTTCAAGCAGGAAGAGTAGGCGAGAGAACTTCAAGAACAGCAAGAGGACTGGTGAAGACGAGGGTAGAGTGACCGAAAGACTCGAACGATTTGGTTACGACAGCATCATGGCTTCGGGCACGGGCATGTCACAACTGGCGCTTCCTGGTTCGTTGTATTGTCGTCGTGAGAGTCCCATGGCTCAGCTCACTTTTCTCAAGGGTTCAATGTCGTCGGAGAAGCTCGGCTCCGAAGCCGGCTCTTCCGTGTCCAGCATGAGTGATGACTCACGCTGCGGTGCTTCGTTCGCCAGTGGCCGGGATGAAAGATCAAAAGCAACGTTTACCGATAAGGATAATTTCGCGGCGAGTCGCCGTTTGTCAGCGCGACAGAGGCGAAATGGTGGCTCGAGGACCACGCGACCGGATCTTGGTCAAGTTCAAGTTAGGCCAGTGATCGGTTCTGCCAGCGGATCGTCGTCAGTACCGGTTACCAAAGAGTCAACTGCTCAATCGGCCCTTGGTACCATCAGCTCACTCTTGTTTGGTCGCAAGGGCGGTTTGCTATAAAGCGTTTCTAAGATCAACCATTTGAGATCTAACGTTGAATTTGAGGCGGCATGCTTTGACAAGATAATCTTCAAATTGACTCAATAGAAATATTTCTTGACTAGATTGCTTTTATTTCAAATAAAACTGAGATGAACAAAATTGGAGAAAAGTAAACCGAGATTTATTTTTGACATTAAACACTGACTATCACATTGAATTATATCATCTTGACAATTTTGCGTCGGATCTCAAATGGTCGAATAATGAGACTCTGGTTAGGAGATCTTAATCATCGATAATCACTGAAAACGATTGAAGAACAAATAGAATATAATATTTAGAAAGACGTATGTTACAACAAATGATTATCATGCATAAATACAGTTGACGACTTGTTGTTTATATATACATTTATCTGTTGACATTTCAAAACGTAAGAAGTAAATATAACATGACTATTCAAAAATTTTCACATATTGAGCAATGAAATAACAAGTTACTTCTATTGTTTTCAACCAAATTTTCTAACCAGGGTCGTTCCTTGCTCTCGGGTAATCCCGTAACTTCTAGCAGTCTGATAGTTTTACATTTAACTAAAAAAAAACAAAGAAAATTTCGCAAAAAAATTAAACAAAAGATGCCCTTCGTTACGTTCCTCCTCGCGACGTTTATTCGTCGGAGAATCTTTTAGAGGGATTTTTTTTTTAATCTAGGGAAGCAATTATAATTTCCTTTGTTTTGGAGGATATGAAAGAGCTTATGGTTGTGGACTGTAAAAGGTGTGTCTTACTAGTGCGAAAATATTATTTTATGAGATTTATTTATTGCGGATACAGTATGAAAGAGCATTTTAAACTTAATAATGTAGTTAGTGATGAAGATAAACAAATTAATTTAAATAATTTTTAAAAAGCGCTACAATTGTTTTCATATCCATTAATTTATCGATTTAAACAATGGAAAATTGCTTTTTCTTTGTTGAAAAATAAAATCATCTTAGGGAAAAAATACAAAAAAAAAGTGCGATACTCGTCATTAGCGAATAGTCTAGTTTGATTCGAATATTTTCATGCACGAAAATCAACTGGTTTCCGAGATTATTAAAACCGATCGTTAATAATAAATATAATTATGATTTTCGGTACCCGTGGGGTGATAGCGTGTGAAGTCAAAGATACTGCATTGTAAGGTGGTATTCACCTACGGCGGAGGCCTTTTATAAGCGTAAGATTTATGAGATTATTTAATTTGACACGAGCATTTTAAAAAAATCAATAATGGTGCATTAACGAATGTAGAAAGGAGAGATAAGTATTTTCGTCGTGATGAAATCGCAAAAATCGGTAGCGATTCATTTTGTATGATACAAGCAATGCGATACGTGCGGTACGAATCCTTTTAGAATTTTGTGTTTGTACATAGAAATTCTTTATGTAGTTTTTACGACACGGAAACTGAATACACATTTATTTATTTATGCATCAATGAGAAATTGTTTCCGAAAAAGATATATTATCAAACGCGGGGTACAGAACGAAACGCAATAACGAGCAATGAATGAAAGCTCGGCTTCGTACGAAGTCGAGATTCTTTATCAATCAAATGTATCAAATTTGCAGCACAAATAAATGAGTGGAAAATTATTTGTGTAAACGCGAGGATTAATTAATAAGGAAAAATTATTCCAATCACAAATTTAGTGCCAATTTTTGTTTTCTTTTTAGTCGGCGAAATGCGAAAAAAACACTTTCGATATATCATTTTCTACTATAATTTATTTGTTTTTATCATTTGTCGCGCAAACGACAGGAAATCGTCATATCGCCATTTTGTATGCGTTTTCACTGCGTCACGGCTATTGCCGGTCTTTGCGCCTAGAAGACTAAGCAGTTAGCACCGTTTATATTGTTACACGGAGACGCGTAAAAATTTGTAAATAATTTTAATGAATTCAAAAATAGATGTCATAAAGAAGGATAAAAAATGAAATCACACGTCTTTGGTTCTGCGGACAGATCCAATGTTGTGTTGTTTATTTTTGCTTGTTTTCGAAGCTGCTGACACACTCTGCGAAAACATGTTCTGTCCCATGTTATAATGTATCATAGGCAATTGTTTAGGTCAATGCAGTCTTGTATATATATACATATATTAGACATGGTATAAATAAATTAAGTTGATGAAAAATCGTGAATAAAGAAAAAACTGTTTTTTAATTTAATTTGAAGAACCTTCATTGGTGATATTGCACATTACCCCACTCGGGCCAGGTCTGAATGCGATCGTACAGCTGTTTGCCGGGACTGTCCGTGTTTGTTACTTGACGTGCACCGATCACCTTTACTTCTCGACGAAGATATCCTTGCTTTATACCACATGTAATTAAGTCATGCGCTTTTTTTAAAATATCTTCATTTATGTCACTATCCACACTTACTCCTACCGTTGAATTGCGGTATACATCTTGATTTAAAAAAAAAAATATATTCTTTTCAATCAATGAGAATGTTAATTAACGGGCGTTTTTCGCACGTCGTACTATAAAATATCATTCGACACTCGTGTGATAAGTGATTTTCGGACTCGTGTGATTATCATCCTTGCTTCGCTCGGGCGCTAAACTCACATGAGTCCAAAAACCACTTTTATCACACTTGTATTGAAATATATTATTATATAATTTTCTTTCATGGTCTGAAAGAATGTAAAATTAAGTGAAAATTTTCCTTGATTTTATAAAAAGTTTACTTGCTGTGTTTAAAATTATTAATTTAAGCCAAATTTTCTTTTTTTGTGTAAAATATTTTACTTACAGTGATAGTTTCCAATGAAAGCAATGGAGATTGACTTTTTGTTGTATCCAAGAGTGTGTGAACCTTCAATCGTCCAACCGGTTCCTTCATATATATTCCCGTCATTGCCAACTAAAAATCTACAAAATGAGAATTTTTTTTAATTCTCTGTTTTTTATTTTTTAATAACAATAAATTCAATAATTTAATGCTTGGCCATCATAACACTAATTGTTTTAAGTGATTCACGTAATCAAAGTGTATAATTCATAAGAAAGTGGTTATTCCTACAAAATTTCCTCATCCACGTTCTATTCGAGATTAAATGTTAATTATGTTCATTAAAAATTCACATACATGAAAAATATTTCATTCAGTTTGATCTATTATCTTAAATTTGTAGTGTATATTGCAAAAAAGAAATTGCGTCTAAATAAACTTACGAGTACGCAATGTCGTTCCATTTGAGTTCCTCCATGTGATAGTTTTGTATGCTCTTCACTCGATCAATGCAATCAGTAACGGTCTTGCAGCTTGGAGTAGCGGTGTGATGAATTACGACGTACAACAAAGGAGTAACCAGGTAATTCACGTCCCTTCCCGGGCGTGCACCCCATTGTGCTCTTTCTATTACGTACGGACACGAACCAGACTCTAAAAAAATTAAAATTATATACATTGACGAAATCGTCGTCTTTTTTTAATTTAAAAATATCACGAGAATCGGATACTTTCATTTAATTAATTAAATTATTTATAAATAAGAGGACAAATAATAACTTATAACGGCAATTTTCCTTGTGAATAATTTGTATTGTATATGAATTTATCAAGGTATAATAAAATACGAATTGATAAATCATTCCATAAATTTTATACTACTACTGCTGGTTCATCAAATTGAATGAAAATAAAATAAAATTTGAGCGAAACTTACCAGTAATAGCGTCGCTCAAGAAAAATAAACTTGCTACAATGCAAACAAATGATTTTGAAGATCGATAGATCATTTTCAAAGAAAGATAAATTGCGCGAAAATTGAACAAATATTGTTTAGCGCTACTGCAGAAAATGAAGTAAAAGTTTGTCGAGGTTATCGCGAGTAAATTTGCAAGCGACTAAAGTAATCAAAGTAAGAGGATGTGCTTATGAAAACTAACTGAACGATACTGTACACTATCGCCTTTTTCTTAAAAATAAGAAAAAAATCTTCCTCGATCTTCGATGAATAAGTTTAATATGTTCTCATCGCCATCTCGTAGCAAATACAATAAGCACATCGAAAATGTTAACTATTTTAATTATTTTTTATTTTAAAGTATCTACAAATTTATAAATTGTAAGAATAAGTTATTTTTTAATTCAACTAAATTGAATAATTTTATATTAAAGACTCTTTTAGTAAGGAATGTGGAATAAAATTCTGTGGAGAATAAAAAAAAAATTATGTTGAGTTAATTTATCGATTAATATTTTGTCAGAAAGCAATTTTTTGATAAAAATTTGTTGCTTAATAATTATTGGACCGCCTAATCCATTATAATTGCTCTTGCGGCTCTCGTGTCTGCACTTCCGCTATTTTAGAACAACCCTTATCGTGTTATGTGTTCGGAGTTTCGGACTTCGAAACTGAAAATGGAACGTACCAGAACAACAACCAACAGATTCATAACACGAGTAACTGAGTGAACACAAAAACATAAGTTGGTGAACTTTTCCTTTCACTCAATTCGAAATTTAATTTATGTCGATTTATATTTATAGTGAAGAGTAGTTCAGTAAGTAATACAACAACAGCATATTGAAGTAAAATATGAAATATTTATAAATACATAAAGTAGCGTTCTGTTCAAAATATTCCATCTATAACCTATAATGTTCTTGTTTGTTTTAGATAAGAATTAAAGTATTTTATCTATTGTTATTTGAATATAAAATGAAGACCTCACCCCATCAAACTTTAGTAAAGGCAGGTGATCGCGATAGGTAAAAAACTTTAAATAAATATAAAATAATAAAATATAAGATGTCATAATTTTCTTCAGTTGGAAATTGAAGTGGATAAATGGTGTTTACTTTATCTTAACATTGATATTTTATTGAACACACTATTTAAATAAACACTTATAACTTTTAAAATACCTTTTTTTAAATTTTTAATATTTTTTTTAGCCTCAAAGAATTATTAAGGAGAAGACTAGTTGAATGTGGATGGAGAGACGAAGTCAAACTCATTTGCAAGGAAATTATCAAGGAAAATGGACAAGATATTACATACGATGCTTTATTGGCTATGGCTACAAGTAGAGCGAGAAGTCGAGTTCCAGACGTTGTAAAAAAAGAACTTTTGCAAAAAATCAAGAATCAACTTTTGGCACAAGAAGAAAAGTTAAAGTTGTCGTGATATTTAAAATTTTATATTAGGTATAATTTTCATACAGACTTTTACATAAGTAGATTCATAATTGTCTCTTTCAAATCATTAATTTAAATTTTAATATACAAATCATCTATATCATACTTCGTCGTAAAGACTAAAGTTTTTATATAGAAAACAATCATAAAATTAGACATAAAGCATGTTTCATTAAAAAAATCCATTGTCAGTTTTATGGAATGGCTGTACAAAAATATATCTTCCTTTAACCCACCAATGGAGCAATGTAACAGAAATTAAAAATTAAAACTATTTACAAAATTCTCTTTACATAATTGTCTTAAAACTTTGTTTTAAAATTTAATCTATCCTAGCAGTTTGTCTGACTATTAAAATATTATTTTGGTAAAGGTAAACTTGAAAAAGTATTGCTACATCTATTGCAATTTGAAGAGCTCCACACATCTCAAATTGAACTGGCGCATTTCGTTGTATAAAATAACAAGTCTTAAATGTATCTCCCAATGTCCACATCAGTACCATAGCAATACTGAAATACATTTAGTTTAATGTTAAATGTAATTTATTGAAGGAAATGTTATGATAAAAGTATATACAAACCTCATTCCTTCTGTAGATTTATTATTAAAATTCCTAACAAATTGAGGAAGACCTAACATTGCTTCAGTTAATAAAGCAAGCAATCCAACTAATTCCACAAACACTATGACATCTACCAGTAGATACATCATCACAGCTCCCACAAATGCAAATAACAGCATGAAGTCAACGTAAGACTGAAAGTCTGTCCATTTCCAAAAGAATTTTGAGTTGAAATCTAACAAATTTAGGCAAAGGCAAAACCAAAAATAAAAAACAATATAATCAACTTAAAATAAATAAATATAAAAAATACTAAATTATAATGAATTTAATCTAATAAAATCAAATGTAAAATGCTTATAACATTAGTAAATTGAATGTTAACATATAAATTAATCATTAAAAAATAGCTTCAATACTAACAGCTTATAGAATTCTAAAATACTTGCCTGTAAATACTCTGTCCTTTTGTTTAGTTATTTGGTGTTTGTTTCTAATGTTAATACAAACTCTAATCATGAAAAACATAGTAGCTATCATGAGAATACTTTGTAAAAGCAATGGTAACTCAAACCGCCTTCCAAACCTACAGTAAAGAAATTTGCTTAAAGAAGAGAAGGTGTTAAGTAAAATGCAATTTAAGAATAATTCACCAACTTACCAGAAAAGAATGCGCAATGTATTGGCAATGAGTAGAGCCAAACAAACGTACAGAGAAAAACCCTCTGTATCTTCTTTGCGCTTGATCTCCTTGTACTGTGGAATAAACGGTACAACACCACCAAAGATCATGGCAGCGGAGGCTACCCAGCCAGCCACATCCCCGATGGTCAGGTCTTCCCATGTCTCCAGCATGTTGAAGCCTTAAATTAGAACCACCTGTGGAGGTAGCCTTCCTCGCCTTTAGAAGGAACTTCGTTGCGTCTTTGTACTTTGTGCCAGGTAACTAGTTCCACTTCAAAGGGGCCTCGTTACTTTGGCACTTGGATCGTGTGTACCTCCAGTATTTTAATTTTAACATTTTTTTCTTTTCGCGACCTTGAGGCTCCGAACGAGCGACTAGCCGCGAGTGCGTGGTGCAGCGGAGGATCCAACACTGGGCTGTAAGCTCATTCCCTGGAGGACATCCGAATGCGCGTGGCTCGGCTCCGATCGCGAGTTGCACTGCGCGGGCACTGCTGATTCATCGGTGCGTGTTTACGCAGCCTCGAATCTGCGATAATTCAGATTCGAACGAGCTTCGCGGCCATGCTTACCTTGAGCCTTGACGCATTGAACTGAATAGCTGAAGCTGAATAGTTAACTTCTGCTTTACTAACTGAGCAAGTTCAGCAATGCACTATATATATCTCTCTTTCTATATATTATATTTTATACTGTAAAGCCTAATTAAAACTAAAATTGCCTAAAACAGCTACTTTATAATCAAAACAATTTTGCATGTTTTTTTAGTTTTTGTACTAAATATCAATGTATCTGCTTTCAGATTCATTTTATGCTTTTTCAAATTCCAAATTATTGAGTAATTAGCTTTAAAAATGTAGGCGCCGTCTTTTTTTATTCATATTACCTATTATTGAAAATAAAATTGAAAATAAAATAAGAAAAAAAAATTTTTTTTTTTAAATAACTTTGGGCTACCAGATGGCGTGTTGGTATCATTTTGTTCCCTATATTAACAATTAAAACAAGCACTCCCTACATTAATCATCATATAAGATCATAACCTTAGTGCGCAAGCGCGAGTGAACAACAATCGTCAGAAATCGTATATATCGTCTGTTTATGCATACCTGACATAAGCGATGTAGTTGTGTGCGCTGTTGTTGTTATACCTGGCAAGCCAGTGATGACAAATGCTCCATAAAGATTAAAGGTATAATGGAACTCAAAAATGACTTTGGGGATAAGGGCGAGGAAAATCGCGCGAGCCACTGACGTCTGAGAGAATCGAAGCCTCGAGAGATTAGCGACCGCCTCGACGGAAACTTATTTGCGCTGGCGCTATGGGTACCGAGGACGATGTTTGCTGGTATCACGGGAAGCTGTCACGGGAAGACGCAGAAAAGCTCCTCTTAGAAAGTCGGTGATATCCTTTGCTTTTTCGCGTTCTTAATCGAGCTCGCAACTCGTTGCGTTTCACCGATGAAAGATGGACTCTGACAGGACTTATTTTTTTCTTTACTTAAAGGCCAGGAGGATGGGACTTTCCTCGTTAGAGAGAGCAGCTCTTCCTTGGGAGATTATGTTCTCTCGGTGATGTACAAAGGAGAAGTGGCACATTATCAAATAAGAAAACACGGGGAGGATGCATTTTTTTCAATAGGTACAGTATCATTTTTACTGCTTTATTTCAGTCCATACAAATCTACTGTTTAATGCCTTTGGTGATCTTCAGATGACGAAACAACTATTCATGGTTTAGATACGCTTATAGAGTACTACCAGCAAGAAGATCTTTGGCTAGTAACAAAATTGCGAATACCATGCAAAGGTTCACCACCACCACACGATACAAGAAGACATGGAAGAATGAATCTGTTGCACAGAGCAACAATTCAGGTAAACTTGACGAATCTTTTAAGTTTAAAAGAGTTAATAGTTCTTGTTAATATATTAAATTCATTTTTTAGAAAAATTACACAATAGTTTCTGAGCTTTTGAAATGTGGATATAGAAGTTTAGATGCAAGGAACCAACTGGGGCAAACAGCTGTTCATTTAGCTGCTATTGATGGAGCAGACGAGATATTAACGAAACTTATTCAAAGCAATGCTAGTGTTAATTGTAGAGACATTGCTGGATATACTCCTTTGCATGTAAGTTTTCCTTGAAAAAATTTAAAAATATAAAATTGCTTCAGACTACTAAACCACTCTTTCCTGTTTCCTTATAAAGCTTAAAATGATAGGATAACATGTTCAAGGTAACATTTAGTGCGGTTTTGTCTTTTTAAATGATTGTATTTTATTTCTATTCTGTTTAACTATTTTTAATGTTTTCGTGATTTTAAATGTATGTATTTCTTATTAATTATAATTTAATTTGTATTTAATGCAATTTTCTGTAATTTCCTAGTATGCTTGCCAAAGCAATCTACCAAATACAGTACAAATATTAATTGCTGGAGGTGCAAACATACAAGCACGTCACACAGAAACAGGTAGATGAGAGCATTATTTGTTTGATTCCTTTTTTTATAATTTATATTAATTCGTCTATTTGAATTTAGGCATGGTACCATTACATGAAGCAGCAAGCAGAGGTCATTTGGAAGTGATTCAAATATTGCTTTCAGCCAATGCACCTGTAAATCCACGAACTTTGGCAGATGATGTACCTGCAGATCTCGCAAAACGTAATGGCCATTCAGAGTCTGAAAACCTTTTACGTAAGTCTAATTATTTCAATTTCTATTAACTTATTTTTTTTACTAATTTTATATAATAATTTCTATTTAGGTAGTTATAATCGACCAACTAAAGAAAAATTGAGTGATTGGTACCATGGAACCCTCGATAGAATGGAAGCAATTAATCTGTTACATAAAAATGGAGATCTTGATGGTTCATTCTTAGTTCGACTTAGTGATAGACATGATGGAATTCGTGTTCTCACTGTCATGTATAATAAACAAACGTATCACTTTCAAATACAAAAATGGGTAAGTATTGAAACAGAACTAGCTCTATAACTATAAACCATAAAATAAAATTTAAGAAAATAATTACTTTCACAGAAAAATTTTCTATTTATTGATAATGGGCCTTACCTTCCTTCATTGGAGCATGTAATAGAGCATTATCGATGTATGCCAGATGGTTTACCAGGACCTTTAATTTATCCAGTAGCCCCTGTACCAAAACCTCCGGTTCCTGAAATGCCTCCATCAATATTCAATGGAGTGAGTACTTCTATTTACATATACTGTAAAATTAACTACACAACTGTTAATTTATTAATATTAACTTTTCTGAATAGGATACACTAAAAAAAAAGAAAAATTCAATCCCTAAAAGTTTTCCTGAGCCACTGGAAATGCCATATTTACAACCCACTAGTTCAATTCAAATAGTAAATAATTGTGCCAATAATCATTCTAATAATGACAGTGATCTTCACAGTGCCGTTCCTGCAATTGTAGAAAGTGATAACGATCCCGTTTCTGTTCATCAAGGTACGTCAAAATAAATCGTTAATAAGAAAAAACTATTTTATAAAAGTAACTTATAATTCTAGTATTTATACCTGGTGAAAATATAATTCTTGGAGAAGTATTGGGAGAAGGTGAATTTGGAGCTGTTTATGAAGGACTTTATGACTCGCCGTCTGGTGTTCAAGAACCAGTTGCAATAAAAATGTTACGTGATACACATAATGCCGCCACCCGTGAAGAATTTTTAAGAGAAGCACGTTTAATGATGACTTTTAATCATCATTGTATTGTCAAATTAATTGGTTTTTCAGAAGGACCGCCACTATTAATGGTACTAATAATTTAAAATAATAATGAAAAATTAACGTAATGAAGATTTTAATTTACAAAGTTAGTAATATTTTTATGAATTTTTAGGTGCAAGAGTTAGTATCTCTTGGCTCGATGTTGGCGTATCTATTAGAATTTCCCGACAGGATTAGTCCCAATCATGAACTCAAAATTTGGGCTTCTCAAATTGCTTGCGGTTAGTGTAAAACAATATTTGATCAATAAATTCATAATTGCGCTCATTTATATTTTATACGTTCTTTAAAGGTATGAAGTATTTAGAAGAAATAAGGCTGGTTCATCGAGATTTGGCAGCCAGAAATATCTTGTTAGCTTCAAGACATCAAGCTAAAATAAGTGATTTCGGTCTTTCAAGAACTTTCGGTTCAAATGATTACTACAAGGCCACTGCAGGAGGAAAATGGCCAATAAAATGGTAAAGCATATTGTTTCTAGGCTGTATTATTAGACCTTACTGTATTAACAGACTGTATTTTTAGGTACGCTCCTGAATCTTATAACTTCGGCACATTCTCACATGCCAGCGACGTATGGAGTTACGGAATAACATTGTGGGAAATGTTTTCGTATGGTGAACAGCCTTATGGAAATAGACGTGGTGCCGAAGTAAGTGATTCGTCCAAGATCTTTATCATTATTTCATTCTTTCTATCAATTAAATTTATAAGTGAATGAAACTGATTTTAAGAAATTATAATTTATTTTATTTTTTCATTAAGGTAATCGATCTCGTAGAAAAGGGTGAGAGGTTGTCTCAGCCCCAGAAATGTCCAGATCATGTGTATCAAGTTATGCAGAAATGCTGGTCGTATTCGCCGTCCGATCGGCCAACGTTTCAAGAGCTGCTCGATATATTTAGCAGTGATCCAGAATATGCCAATATTCGAGAACTCGTCACGGCTGTTGATATCAGCTGATGATTTACGAGCAATTGTTTTAGCTCACTTGTTACAGATGCCTTAGCATTTTCTTCTTTTACTTTGTACTGATTAAACGTATACGCTTTTAAATTTTACATAATTTTTAGAATTTTTTAACGAGATATTACCCTGTATACTTATAAATTTTAAATATATTTTATTATAAGCAACGATTGTGTATTACCAAGTTGAATTTTTAACGATATTATGAAAAATAAAAAAGTCTTTATAAAGAAATGAAATTATTATTTTATATTGTTATATGATGAAATATTTGGCATTTATAAGTGGTAGAGCGCATGATAGATTCGACCATGATTGTATGGAAATTGCATCATTTCTTGGCCTTCAGACAAATTTATCGCTGCACTATTATCAATGTCTTAATGTTTAAAATTTTGCATAACTTTTTTAAATCAAATCGTTAATGTACAGTATTGGAGAATTTTAAAATAGTTATATCTTTCAGTGCTAATTATTGATTTCTAAAATAAGTTTATCAATTTATTGTTATTATCTAAAAGGGTATTTTACCCGTACAATTTTTAATGAATAATAATTAAATAAAAATAAATAAAAAGTAAATAGCGATGCTGCCTTATCCTTCGGTTGCAAAAGAATGATTCTAATAGCTAAAGTGATGCTGCCTCATCTTTTCGAGAAAAAAATGACTGTAAACTAAAAATTAATCTTAAGCACTACTTTGTCCGTAGAGTATCCTAGTAGATAAGGATGTGCAGTCTGAAGATACATCCAACACTGATTTTTGGCTTGAAGGCCAAAATAGCGGTGCCGCTTGGTCGATCGTGCACCGCTTATATGCTCCTCGGTGCATTACTTTGCTCGCTTGCTTCTCTCTAACATTTCCCAGACTAAATGCCGTAAATTAAAATGGTACATGCAGAAAATAATGACTTAGGAATGTATTAAACCCCAAATTAAGTTTGACTGATGTCATTCATAGAGTCATCTTATTTCCATAATGCACTCACATTTCAACACAAGTTTGTTTAATGTTTTTCAAGTGCAGTGTTTAAAAAATACCGATGTGTATTATACAGATGATGCAAATGAGGTAGAAATGTTATGAGCGTTTTACCGATTCTCATTATTTCATCATTTTCTGCTTTTCACCATCCGCATATAATGTAGTGCTCGAAATTTCCGCAAGAATGATTTTATCACTCTTGCGAAAGTGTTTTTCTTCTTGTGGCACTTTGATTACCACCAACGAAGTATCACTATTATTTTGAAATTATTTTTTTGAATCACAAATAATTTTAATGCAATAATTAATGACAAATTTAAAAAAATGTTACTTAAAAGTTTTCGAACTTTTTGAATATACAGAAAAATCTATTATAACGCAAAAGATTGTAAGTTTAAGAGTACTTGAAAAAAATTATGTGTAATTCCATTTTTTTAATTTGACAATATAAGTCGTGTTAAATTTTTTTTGAATAAATCAAGATTTGTCAAATTAAATTTATGCTACAAATTTCAATATTAAAATAGATGAATTGGGAAATACTAAATTGTGACTTCAGAATACGTTATAAAATAATATTTTAATATAGAAATAATAAAGTCTTTACAAGGAACGTAGAGAAAATTTTGAACATTTTGCTAACATATATTTAATGCGATCTTGAAATTAAATAAAAATTAGTAAAAGTTATTGAGGTAATTTTCCAAACTTTGTTTTCAGGTGTTGAAAAGGGTATTATATAACTTAATATTAATTAAGCCCCAATTGAGTTTTACTGATCTTTATTATTTGAATATTTCCAAATCGAACATTAACATGAATTTAAAATTATAAAACCATATCGTTAAAATGTTAGTCTTGTTTCTTCAATGGTCTAAATCATCCAACACTTTATTTTATTTACTTTTTTTACGATGTATGATCGACATAAAACTGAACAAACGGTTATAATTGATGTTTTTTGTACTTTTGATCGTGATTATTATCAAATAAGGTATCAGAATCTTGAATTTTTTTTAACCGTAAACCTTATTTACAAATTATATACAGGACAAAATTAATTTTTTATCACACCAAATCAATTGTCTTTCATGAATTTAAAACTTACTGTGGTCGAACTAGAGCGTTTGCCTGTGATGTAATCTTTTTCTTGTTTCTTTCGACAATTTAATTTAATTCGTAACATCGACTTTCCAATTCAAAGATGTAAGAATACAATTTAAAACATGTAACTGTAATAACAAACTCATGAATAATATTTAGAGGTAATTAAACGTCTTTATTTATATTTTATTTCCATACAAAAGATTACGACACACACAAGTTCGCATCACAGAGCTTCAGCTCCTTGGGCTTATATATAAATTACATTTGCATTTAAAAGTAGAAAATAACGAGAAAAGATAAAAATAAATAATAGCAGAGACTAACTCTATGTACAGAACATTTGATCCCCGATTTTATTAACACCCCTATGGAGAATTAATTAATCAACGGATCGTAATCCCCCACTTTTTAAGCGCAAACTCCCAAAAAAATTTTGTTTCCGATTCACATATAACTTTCGCATTTATACATGACTCTTAAAAATAAATAACGGAGAAAATATAAAGGAATTAAAAGCCAACGGACTGATTTGCTACCTAAAATTTATTTTCTTCTTTTTTTTAACGAAATAATCCATCCTTATACGGGAAAAGGGAGCCACATTACGCATCGAGCAATCTGGCGCACTAACATTCGAGGCACATGGTCTCTCTTGAACAACAATCCAGCTGTATTCTTCTTCAGTTGATACTTCACTTTTTAAAGAAAGTGTATTTAATTCGCAATTGTAACATCAATATTTTTTTAAGATATAATCTTACAAGCCAAAATAAGTGTATCAATATGTTTATGTACTAACACCCGCACGCTAATTTAACCTTTAGTAGGCTAATACCAACTGTGCGCCACATTGCTCGTTGACAATGTTGAAATTACGCGAAAATGAAAGTACATATCTAATAACAAATTTCGATGCAATGTTCGTAAAATAAATAATTTTGACAACGCGTGGCTCTACTTTTCCCATTCTCATACCAACAGGATATAACAGCGAATCGCATTTCTCTCACTGTTTTGTTCGCTCTGCTTCGGTGTCTTTTTCTTTTTTCTTTTCGTGAATTCGAATCTCGCTCATCCCCATGCATACGCGACACAGACGCAAGCACACGAAATGCACGCATATAATCCTTCTCGCCTCCCTGTTTAAAAAGCATAACAATTCGTAAAAACGTGGCACAAGAAATTGCACACTTTTTAGTCCGCCTCCTACGTTCGCGTCGCCTCCGTCTCCGATGCCCCTACGCACGAAAAATACCTCATCGCGCTTGCGAAAGCGTCTGGACCCCCCTCGTGGAATCGCGACGCCTTCGAAGTACCACCAGCGGTTGCACGATCAATCCCCAAGCTCCAAGAGCTCGCGGCGATAAAAATGCAAAATAAAAACAACGAAACCCGTACGCTTAATCATGCGAAACCTTACAATCACCTTAATTAATACGCCCACGCGCTCAGCTCTCGGAAGCCGGGATACCTTTTTTCTCTACATTTTCAACGATAAAAATTTCTTAATTGCCTTAATTTTCGCCGGGCTTCCATTCGTTCAATTATCCGGATTTCGAAATCCAGATAATCGAGCGAATGAAAGCCCGGCGAAAATTCACGTCTGTCTGGAGACGGCTGGCCGAGAATAGACGGCCTGCAGGGGGGGCGGTCGGAGACGTATGGTGCGGTCGGGTGCGCGAGAGAGCTTCTTGGCTTGGCGACACGAATAAACGCATCCGTAGGAAGTGACGGGGAGGAGGAGGACACCAGCAGCAGCGGCGGCAGCAGCGATAGGTTCGTCCGGGGCTCTTCCTCTCTCCTCGCGGTGGCATCGGCATGCTCGTCATCGCTCGGCGGCTCCTCGGCGCCGGGTGGAGCGGCCGCGAAGACGGCGGCGCCTCCCGCCGCGCTATCAAACCTGGCCGCCGACGTCGGCCTGATATCTGTGGGTCAGGTACTCCGCGGCCTCGGTCATGCGGTTGATGCTGCGGTGCAGGCCGCGCAGGTGGCGTCTGAAGTTCTCGGCGGCTAGGCTCGCCAGCCGATCGCTCGGCTCCTCGCTCTCGAGCCCGGAGTCGTTCTCGATGCCGGTGTCGGAGTCGGAGTCCGAGGCCGAGCTCGACGAGGCCATCGACGAGGCCGACTGGACGCTCTGGATCGACGTGGTCGAGGGACACCTCGCGTGGCCCAATCGAGCGTGCTCCATCGCCGCGGTCTGCGTCTTGGCACGATGGGCCTCCATCTCCTAGAACAGCAAGATAATTTCGTTTAACTACGTGTTTGGATCGCCGAGAATATTTTTATTTATTAAAATATTGCATGTAAACGTGTTCACCAGGTAAATGCGATCGAGTTCAGTAGGGCAACTACTACATGCGTAAATTTGGGCAATTTTCTCGTAATTAATTTGTCTTTGTTCACGAAATGGCATAAATAATGGAACCGCTATATCTAAATAGTCATTAGTTAATGTGCCATTTCGTATCATTCATGTAGTAAAAATAAACTAACTTAATTACATTACAAAATTTGATGTAATGTATTCAACAACAATAAATTAATATATCAACACTCTACATAAACTACAAAGTATCAATGACTTTCTTTTTAATAAGAAGTTACTTATCGCTAAAAGAAATAGCAAATAGTTTTACAACTACTACGATTACTAGACTGCGTAAATTATCAACAATGTTCAATAAATTTTCCGGCCTCATAAACGCTCTCACGTTAAAAATGCAATGAGGCGATATAGAACAACGATATGGAAAAAGTATACAGCTCATTTGAACGGAAACTTTTAATCTCGATTGCTCGTTATCGTTTCGCCATTACTTCTCTTCTGCTTTTTACATTTATGAACAAAAAATCTGCTATCGTACTTTAAAAATCACATTTTTTCATCTTATCGCGACACGCGACGATAGCAATTTGTCGGAACTCATTGGAATGATAATAATTTATTGTACAAAATTTTACGGTGCACAATAAATATAGTTAGAAACGTCCCGACATTAACATCTGATAAAGTTCTTCCTCTTTATAAATACGCCCGTTTACCTCCCAAAAAATCTGCCCAATGACAATGACGTTCCTTTTGCCAATACAATAGCTCCGAATAGCGATTCGCGTAACGGCGCAATCACCAGCGGTGTGGAGCGAGGCGCCGACCGGACGTTCATGCACTGCACCGCTTACGTGTGCATTTAACGAGCAGGAAAAGGTTCGAGGCGCGCGAGCGCGTACTTCGCCGTACATTATACACACAGGCACACGTAGAAACACACGAAAACAGAAACTTTCACTGATCCGGATCGGGCGGCGAGTAACGCGACAACTGACCTGGTGGTCGTCGGCCAGGCAGGCGGTGGGGTTCTCCTGCGACCACAGGAGCTCGACCTTCATCTGATTGACGATGTTATAGAGCCGGTAGAGATCGGTGTTGGGCAGTCTGTCCTTGATGCTGCCCTGCTTGCTGGCCTTCTGGCAGATGGCGTCGGTGGCGTCACCGACGGCCAAGTCCAGCAGCCGGCTCGGCACCAGAATCGTCTCCTCCATCTCGTTCACGGTGCGCACGAACCTCTCCATGCTGTTCAGGATGCTGGCGTTGCTGAACTCCGGCTCCTCGTGCCTCGCGATCTTACGCAGGCTGCATCTGCAAAGAGAAATGGTTTTGGGTTAGACTTCATTTTATTTTAGGCATTGAAAAGGGGGAGAGAGAGAGAGAACGCGATATTTTTCTTTTTCTTCGCTCCGAACGCGATTATCAAATATTGATGCGATCAAAAATGGTGCTTTATTGTTCGCGGCCAGCACCGGTAGCTCACAGTCACTCGGCAAACAAAACGCTTCCAGCGAATTCCAGCAGCGGAGCGATCGATGTATGCTCGCGGCCTATCGACATCCACCCACCGGTGTACAAAGCTAAGAGCCACCCCCGCGCGCGACTATACGAAAGACTTCGTTTAAAAAAGGGTGGAGAGGGAGGGAGGATACTCACTTGCCAGTGTGCATATCGACCACCATGTCGTGTGAATTAGTGCGTATCGCTAGATCAACGACAAAAACTTAATGCTGAAGTGCAGAAGCTCCGTCTACCGAGAAGCAAGTGCAGAGAGTTCGAGAGACTTGTTGTAAGTCGGGGAAACGGCTCATGAATGGATCCGCGCGCGAGGCCGCGCCGCCGTTTATACGCGCCGCGCCGCGAGGATATACAGTCACTATGGAGGAAATTTACCTTGTGACGCGGTGACGTCCGTCGGCCGCGCATTAACGCGTGCCGCCGGCACGCGCCTTCACCTGCGCATCGCCGGAGAAGGATCTGGATTGGCCGAGAGGCGCGAGAAGATAAAAAATCCGGAAAAATGGAGGGGGAGGCGGGCGATGACGCGGTCAGCGTCAGGCCCTCGCGCAGACGTCATCGCCGCCGGCGAACCCGATGGCCCCGAAAATCGCGGGGTCAGAATTATTCGGCTATTTTCGCACGATCGGGGGTTCCGGAAATTTGAGTCGCATCGAGGCTCGGAAAAATTGGCGAGGGGGGAAATTTTTCGAAGGCGAGGTGACGCTGCGAAACCGCGCGCAGCGGGGCAAAGTAAAGCTCGCCGCTCGACGCAATCGCTCGGGCGCGTGGACTTTGGACTGCGAGCGAGCGGAGAAAGAAATTTCGTGTGCTGACCTCGATCGCTCGCGCACACGGACTCCGAGCGAGCGAGTACACCTTGCTCGCAGGTAAGAAATGACAGTGCGCGCGAATGGCCCGCGGTATCTCGAATATTGCACTCGGTAAGGCTGCCGCTGACTAAGCGTTTTTAGCGCAGAAAATTGATTTATTTCTCATTTATAATGAAGTTTATTGTCCCCCGTGACGTCGATTTTTTACGAATTTTTAGTTCAGC
>JAXIUT010000009.1:160282-172738 GCA_035586675.1 Eurytoma californica | reverse complement strand
CCGCGAGTCGGGGCTTTTCTGTGCCCGCCGAGTGCAGAGCGTCGCGCGCTCGGATTAATCGCCGGTAATCGTATTAGGGTCGTTCGCGCGCTTTCCAGGCCGTCCGCCGGTGCGCGCGGAAGACCGACAAATTGCGCCGCCGCCAGGGCCTCTCTGTGCCCTGCGACGATCGCGAGTGCGCCTCGATCTTTCTCCGTGCGCGGACGGTGCACTACTGCGGAGCCCACCGGATGGAAAAATAACTGTAGAACGTGACCTGCTCCGAGGTAGCCGAAGGCCCGTGGTCCTCGCCGAGATTGGAAAGACTTTTCGTGACCGGCGGGCTGTTAGTGGTTTTTATATCAGGTTTCCGTGAGGCTGATTTAGGAGCTGATTTAATTATCTATCGGACACGTCGATCCGTTAGATCCTTGAAATTTAGAGCGATCTCATTAACGTAATTTGCACTGCATTTGTAGTTTTGATTTAATACATTTGTGTGACTTTTTTTTCAACTTTAAATTATTGATACTAACTATAAGAGAACATTTTTTTTAATTTCGATCGGACCACTTTCGAAGTTTCGGTCAAAAAATTTCGCACGGTCGAACGCGCTACTTCGATCTATTTTTGGGGAAGAAGGATAACAAAAATAACTTTAACAATTTCATATTTCCAAACAAACCGTAAATCGAAGCACCGTCAGCTGGGATAAATCATAACTCATCGATTCACCTGCGGCGGAAATCAAAAGATCGTGGAACGCGAGACGCGATTCGAGCAGTGAAAGCACGGCGCGCGTGATTAGTCCGAAAAGGCCTACTTCCCCTCCCCTCGGGGCTTTTAGGTATTGTGCGCCAACGGTAACTGGGCCAAACTCGCTAGCGCCGGGGGCCGGCCTCTGTACCGTGAAAGGAACGCATCTTGGCCTTCCGATTTCACTGGAGATTATTTTGGCTCGAATCATCGGCCACGACGTTCGCAAAGACGTCACTGACCGAGCCGCCAACGCCGACACGTTCCGCTTTCCAAGTGGCACGCGTTACACGGCGAGCCTCTCTCGCGGCTCGTGCACCTTGCGCTGTGTATATATACCTCGGGAAAACGACGAGCGCCGCGCTCCGAAACTGCACGCTGCCGCGCGGGAAGTTTATTGGGCCGACGGAGCGAAACGTTAACTTTGGGCCGGGGAGTGCGAAGTTTCGGGTAGTTGGGCGCAGTGGGAGAGGTCGGAAGGGGACAGAACGCTGTTTTTGCGTAAGGGGTATTTTCTTTTTTTTAGCAATGTTTACCGCTGAGAGTTAGGAAATTTCGCCGGAATCGGCGATTATTGATTTTCGATTGCATAAGCTGCTCGCCAAATTAGTTCGGGTGGGAGGTTCTGTTTATAAAAAATAAAAACTCGAACGCGGAACGCTCGTTGTATTGACACTGCGAAACGAGAAATCCTACAGCTTCGCGCGCCCTATATGTGCAAGTTTCAATGACATTATTGACATTTTAAAGGGGCTAGAAAATTCAACGGTCACGAAGCCCCTGTCGACTTGATTTATTGAAACGACTGAGAAAATTCAACTGCTAGACTGAATTTATGTTATTTATACTCCACAAAAGATCAAATTCTCGCCGTAAAAAAGGCTGTTTTTTCGAAACAATAATTACTGCCATGTTTATAAGCTATCAGTGCTTCTGTACATTGCAAACGCACGTTAACTTCCGCTGGCGCGAGTGTACTCTGTAGCATGTAAAGTACAAAAAAGAAAACGTAAATAAAAAATACAATTCAGTGTGGTATTTTTTATATACATGTGATATGCAGATATGTTCCATCGCTTAAAATCAATGTGCGATTCCGACATTCTTCCAGATAGGTCAAGCCCTGTTTCGCCAAGTTTGGAATTCAACTTCTGTCGCCTCATGGAAACTGCGTGATCGCATTTTCTTTTTGTTGCACGCGCATCAACCTTGTTTATGTGTTATTAAATCGCGCAGTGCAATGACTTCAAGTATAATGCACTGAACTCATGAGTTATCTACTCTAAAATATTTATTTAAAACAAAAAACTGAATAAATTTAGATACGTAAAAAACTGAATACAAATTTCTAAAAATAGAAATCATTTGAATGAAAATAAGATGCTTGAAGATGGTAAAAATTAATGAACAAGATGTTTTACATACTTATTCATTTTTCGTTGTAGTTCCATCTTAATTGGAATGCGGAGGTTGAAAGTTTTGTGGAGTTCATGAAGAATTTAAAATACAATAGACTTTGGCTTTTCTCCTTCATTTGAATAAAGCTCGAGCAGAACGACGTATTTTAAATGCTAATTCATTTACACTTTCCGTGCGACATTTTACGAATGGAAAAAGAGATTTTTTTTTTTAATCTTACATAAACGATGGCTTTTTTTATTCATTTTTTTTAAAACTAATTCGTTCACGCTGCTAAACTATACAATTCAAATTAACTCCAGAACCGTCTCTTTTATGCAAATACTTTTAAAAGTAGCGTTACGAAAGTAGCAACGTTTCATTAATTACATGAATTTTTCTACCTCAGAAAACACATAATACATTTGTTATTCCCGGCAATTTGAAACTGCCCTGAAAAACGACGGACAATCGCGCGGCTGGACGTTAGCGGGATAATTTCGCTTGTGAAAGGGAGATCACGAGCCCACCTAACTGCTTCGCTCTATCAGCGCGACAAACGGGCATGTTATCAGCTGAGTTAAGCGGCAAACCCGCTCCTCTCCCGAGCAACCGCGATAATATTGCAAAATCGATCTACAAAGCAACTTCGGCCTTGAGATTCTTCCGCCTCGAATCCTTCCCCAAAGCTTCGCCCTGCGAAAGGCAGCATCTCTATCGACAATGTGCCAACTCCCACAACGGCGGACTCGCGTTGTACTATATTATAGGCGCACATCGAGAGCAGCCGATATATTTCATCGCGTCAGCGCCATGAGACTTCCTTTCCTTATCGACTCGCGCTATCTCGTTACATTAATAAAAGCCTTAGCCGTTTATAGATTGCACATCGGGCCGTGACTAATTATAATCGGGAAATCGAAAGAGTCGTCGCGCACGGGGGAACGACAATCGCGCCGAGAAACTTTTCGCTTAATTGCCTTCGAAGAAGCTTTTCGCCGCGTCCGGTTTTTCGAATTTCCGCTACTGTCTATGTTTATCTTTATGTAGGTTATAAGGCTCCCGCTAATAGCGGATCATTAACGCGTGGGTGTGTTCGAAAAGTAAATAAAAATTCATGATTGTTGCTAATAAAAGTAAAGAAGCAGGGATTAAGAATAAATAAGCGACCGAGTCTGAGAATTACACTTGTTCCCGGATCGGCTGTGTGTGATACATTCGCTAAAAATAATTCTTACGTCTCTTTTTTTATTGTTATTATATAAAGAATTTGATCAAAAGTACATATTCATGTAAAACATTTAAAAGGAAATTACAAAAATGTCATTACGTATATTCTTCATTTTTTTTAAAACAAATTTTTATTACATATTTTTGAAAGGTTTATTCTCCTAAAAAATGTCGAGGCTAAAGCAGTTTCGAGCAAAATATAACTGCTAAGGTTGTATTTCCACTTACATAATAGATCGAATTTTCAATACAAGACGCGTTTATTGATACTTTATTAAAAATGTAGTTGTTAACGTTTACCCAGTTCTCATTGTAATAGTTACGCCATCGGTGTCGCTTTTATTTCAAATGTTCAAAAAGTTTTATTAATAACGTTCGTCCGTTACAACGCCAAACGACTTTCACTAACTTGTCGGCAGCGCGCGACAGGTACCTAATGCAATGAGCTACACAGCCGTAACGTCGGCCACCATTTCCGTAAACATTTTTATAAACAAAGCTGTGTAATATATAAACAAAGTGTCAAGTGCAAAGGTAAACGGGATGATACGCGATTTCTAGAACATTATGTACATCGCGCAATAGACGCTCGTGTTAATCTCCCGCAATGTTTGTCCAACCGACGAAACTTTTTATTTACACGGCACGCGGCAATTTACATTTCGGAGCACGGTGCGTCGGATCTCGGCACCGCCTCCCAAGTTACCAAAAACCCCTGAAAAAAAAAACGGCGCGCATCAGCCCGCGCTGTAATCGAAAATAGCCTCGTATTTCCCGTCTGCGTCGACGTCACAGTCAGCCGGCGATGAGCAATTATTTTTTCCGCGAAATCGTCGTCAGAGTTGCTTCGCTCGGCGGCACAGGGATACGTTGCACACGCGAGCGTGCGGCTTCGTTCCGGCGCGGCGACGATCCTCCCCCTGACGAGGTCCGCGAGCGGCATTCGGCACATCAGGCCACGCCGGCGCATGCGCACCACCGGCCTCCTGCTCCGCTTATCTCGGCGGCCGCCGCGCAACCCAACCCGCCGAACCCTATGTTTTAAGGCATAAAACACAGGCAAGAGCTTCTCCTTTTTCGCGCGGGCCCAAACGGAGAAAAAGGCGCGCGACACTACGTTTCGCCGTGAAATCGTCGCGTGTCGCGCGCTCCTTTCCCTGCTGCCGGCGGTATTTCGCATAGACGAAGGTGCGCGCGCGCGCCCAGCATGGCCGAAAAATTTCGGGTCAAGGGCTCGCGCACGTAACGCGAGTGTCGATTCGAGTCCAGCACTGATAAATCGAATTCGACGAGCTTACGGCACCCGCGACGCGGACCTCGCACTCGCTCCCGACGTTCACTCCGGCGTACGTCCACCGGGTGCGGGCATTGCGCGAGTCTTCGGTCGGCTCTCTCTCTTTCTCACTATCACCGCGAGAAAGTCGTCGGCGAAAAAGTCGGGCTTTAAAAGTACCTGTTGTTCTCGGCCGTGGTGGCGGCGCCGCTCATCTCTCCGTAGTTCATGACTGCGACCTCCACTGCGGGGGCTGCTCGGCTGCAGAGTTAAAAGAATCGAGCCGCGGGGAACTGTCTCTGGGGATCGCTGGTCCGCTGCAGAGGCAAGGCGAGATTTGGCGAGTCGGTAGTGTGCCGCGCGAGCGAGAAGGAACGAAGAATCCCGACTGAGCGACAACTGCTGACTGGCCGCGCCGCGCCTCGACGCTCTTTTCTGCTGTGCGCGCCTCTCTCTCCCTCCCGGGGCACCGCTCCGCCTCTCTCCGTCGCACTCCCGGCCAACGGCTATACGCCGCGAAGTGAGGAGCACGCGCGGCTGCTATATAGATATATCCGCTCGGGTCGGTGTGCGCGCGGGGAAGAGTCGGCGCAGTGACGACGCAAGATGACGCCCGGCCACGGACTAGACTGCGCCGAGGAGCCTTTTGACGGGGAAAGCCGACGTGTCGCGCGTGCGGGGTGGGAATGAGCGCCCCGGGGTGGGGCGCGCGGAGCGCGCGAGCGGGGAATGTAGCGCGTGTGGCGCGCCGGGGGGTTGCGCGCACCACGTCCTAGAAGCTTCACCACGCGAGATACTTTGCGAACCCCACCCTCGCTTCACATGTGTACGGCGTCCGGTTGATCGACCCTGCCTATAAGTACCTTCTCGAACTTACAACTTTTCAGGAGCTTTCTTTTGCTCGGGTGCCTTTTTTTTTAACGGAATTTAAATCAGATATTATTCGTTGTGAAGTTTCGAGGCGCAAGGTCGTGACTTTTTAGCACTTCGGATGTGAATGGTAAATCAAATAAAGAATATGCGATAGCTGGCTGAAGGAAAATGAGAAAGTGTAAGTGGAACATCCTGAGTAACGTTTTAACGTTAAAAATTCTATTTTTTATCGTATGCGCTATCAATCAATTATAATCTTATATCGCATCATGTTTTTTAAAATGAGAAGTGGAAATTCTTTAATTGATAAATTAAAGTTTTCTAAACAAATTTTTTAAATTAATTTATAAATAACTAAATATGTTAGGAACGTGAAGTTTTCTTTTAACTTACTTTATCATTTACACTTCTGCAAGAATTGTCATACAATTAATGTTTACATTACTTCTAAAATATTTGTTCATAATTGCATAAAGAGCGCGTAAATTGATCATCATTGCTAATTTCTTATAAGGAAAAATTATAGATTCGAATTCATTAAGTATAACTAACATAATTGAAACACTGTTAGTACACCCAAATTTACAATTCTGAAAAAGGTAGTTTGCATAAGCCGCTGGAACTTCATCACTACATTCATGAAAAATGTTCAACATAACATAAAAAAGCAGCGACAAATCACTAAGTATGTAAGGATCTCGGGTCATCGAGCATCTTGACTCCGCTTTTTTTCTCAACGTGAAAAGGAAGATTTATTTTGCACTTATTGTTGTTATGTCATGTTGCTACTCCGTTTTTCGGCCTTACTTCTTACTTTTTCTTTTGTTGAATAACAAAAAAAGAGTGTCGCGTGAGTTAATTGTACGATCGTTTGTGTCAGGTCATCGCGCACAATAAAAGTCATCGTAAATAATCGAGAAATCAAATACATTTTATTTGAAACGTATCTCCATTGCTAAATAGTTTTGAATTTTTGCATGTATGTACGACATTTCTATTTGAATTATTATTAATTAATAAAGAAAATCTACCTTTAATGCGCAAGTATACATTATCCGCGCACTTTAACGACCCCTTTACATCTATATACGCGTGCATATTAATACCTTGTTCTAGAAAAAAAGCCCCTCGACGGACTTTTTTTCCAGTACCATCTATTTCATTTAGCGAGGACATGAGAAAGCCCATTGAAACCGCCGCGACCTATACCTACATTGCGAGCTTCCATCGAAAGCACGCGAGTGGCGAATCAAACAATTCCGTAAAAAAAATTCTCTAATGAAACTCAATAGCCGGCGTGCTCCTCATTACTTACCGATGAAACGACTCAGTCATTGTCCGCTCGCTGGCGAATTTCCACGGCGCAAACAATACTTATAAAATAGCACGCGGTAGTCACGTTCCCCCGCGCCGATATCTTTCTCCGCCGATATCTTTCTCCGCCGAAAATTCACACGGACCGTTAAATCACCTATCACGCGAGTACCACATGATCCCACTCTAGTCTTGGCGAAAATCTCAACGATGCCCGGTCCGTGCTGTGAAATATATATATGTATACGCTCGTGGGTGCAGCACACGTGCAAATTCGGCGGGGCGCATGCGCCAGCAGTGACCTCGACCTTGCGACCGTGAAAATGTCTTATGAAGCTCGCAATTTAAAAAAAATATACATATAAAGCTCCGATGTTGAGCGACGCCGGCGCATTAATTATTCACCGTAATGTTGGTGTGATTTCATAATCCCAGAGACCGCGCGTGCGAAAAATTTCGTTGCACTTATTGACTTTTAGTCGGGGAAGTCACGGCCAATGCAGACCCTGGAATGATTTTTTTATTAATTGTTTAATTGCGCGCGTAATAGCGAACGTACTTAAATGCCGTCGTTATTCGCCAAACGATTAGTATAGTACTGTCATATCGAGATTATTATTATATTTAACGAGCCTTAGATGAATAATTAAGAGATCACTAATGAACGACCAAATCCGCAGTATCACTGCGCCTCTGTGCGACAGCAGCATGATGAATAGAAAAACCAGAAAAATATGACGACAAATGCGGATGACGTTAGAAAGCAAGCATTGTTGATGCAGTTGAACAACTCGGTGAAATTTCCGCTGTTACCGCTGTCATCTGTAAAGCATCGACGCACGAGCTTTTTATCAATCAATTAACTGGTCCTCTTCTCTAAGGAATTGTTTCTGTCTAAATCAAAGCTGTTCCTAAGTCTACCGTGAATTTCGCGTGTTTACGCTTAGATAGTGATCAAGTTTTTGCCCAGGCTTAAGGTGAAGAGGTCTCCATTGTTTTTGAAGAGGGAGACTCTGTAATACGAACACGAGCCGGGGCTGTGCACGCACGAGTAATGACGCCGTGAGTTACGCACGAAGACGGGAAACGAAAGTGCCGGAAGCATCGATCGCATAATTACACCTTTTGGGTGAATAATTAATTTTGACAGCGGGGGCAATTCGTAGCATTAGATTTTACACGAATATTATATCAAGCGCAAGGCGAGCTTCGTTTACGTGCATACATAACAAATAATTGTCTTGATCGCGATAAGGCGCAGCTGTACATCGCGGAGGAATATTTAGAAGTGGAAGCGAGGGATTTTGTAATACATATCTATAAGATAAACGAATTTACAAAGCAATTACCGGTGGATTAGTAAAGCACTTCTGCTTTGGCTGGGAGTATTACGAGATATGCCAGTTAACATCAGCATCGAACGATGTAAATATACACGGAGATAAAGCGGAATAACAAATCGTGTAGAAATTCGCGCCGATTGAAAGTTATCGCTACGGGAGCGCGCGGCCACGGTTTTTCGTATCTCCCGTGGATCAGCTGATCGGCCGAGCACGTGTTATTGCACGTTATCCAGTGCGCGCGGCGTGCAAGCTCGCCTGCAAGGATGTTTGACCTTTGCGCAACCGGCGCATCGAGTTGACGATGATCGATTGAGCCTCGTTTCGCTGAATCAATTCTGGTCTATTTTAGCAGGACCTTATCTGCATCTTTAATCGGATCCCGGCGATCGCACGAGAGGCCGGCTAATCAGGCCGCTGCCGATGATTATTGTTCCATCACAACGAGCCCACGTGATCCCGCAACGAATTAACGTGGAAGTGGATTTAATTGCGCGCGAGAGTTCCGGCTTATCTTGGTTTTTATGTGGTAATTAATCGCTTCGTATAGAAAGAAGATCGTCGATTATCAATATTTCATTGTGCTTTGCGATCAAGGATGGATTTAAATAATTTTCTATAGTCGAAGTGCTAAAAATGCAAGTGAAGAGTATCCGCCTGAGAAATTTGGATTTACGCTACGATTGGTAGAAAAAATGATCTATAGTTCAGCGGGAAATTTAGAAATCGGCCCACTTTTACAGTGGTAGCATCCATGAATGAGTAACAACAGTATTGACGCCACCTACGGAATCAATACGCACGAGGTCCAAATGTTCATCTCTCGCGCGACTTTCGCGAAGAAACTATTCGAAGAGCGCAATATTGTGGCTAACGAGCGACAAGCTCTTATAGCTATATGGGCGATAAACTTGGCATCGTTTTCCTGCTTACGCCTACGAACTTCTCGACACACGCTCATTCATATCTGTCTATATACATTGGCGAGGTGTTCGCGAGACGTTAATGAACTAATTACTATAAATATAGCAAATTGAACTTAATCGGTGTTTAATCATCGGAGTGCGTTTTGAGAAAAAAATGTGAGATACTTTGAAATGAAATTCAACCTGTCTATATTTAGATTTTTTATAATCATTTAGACGATTGACTGCGTATTGCTGTTTAACAAAAATAATTAGTTCGCTTCTGTTGCTGATTTAATCAATTCATAAAAGCTCTTCAAGGAATATCATCGTTGATTAACCACCGAGCACTATAAACGAACAGGCTGAAATTATTAAACTCAATTAAGAATATCTCGAACGATCTAATTGCCAATACATATATCGTCGGCAGTAAAAAAGAACCGCGATAAGTGCAGTAAAATTCTCCGCTGGCTCGCCACTCTACTCCGAACTCCGAGTTAACGATCGATCAAGACCAGATCGATCCGCGATTAAAAAGAAAGAAGATGCCCTTCCAGCAACCAGTCCGCCCACGCGAAGCAGTCGAATCTCGGCGGATTGAAAAGGGGAATAGCGAGCATCTCTCCGCAGAAATTCTTTCCCCAGCGGGTAGGGGCGTCCAGGGCCCGGACCTCGAGCGACCACGGCCCTGGACGCCCCTACCCGGTCGTCGGAGTGGCACCACAATGCGCCGCGGCGATTGGTCGTCGCGCGAACACGCCAGGCGCGCGTCGATCGCAATTGCAGCGGCAGGTGCGCGCGAACGCGAGACGCGTACCCCGCGCGACGGCGGATGCACCGCGCCGACGCCGTTGCACGGATACGTACGTACATACAACGGCCAGTATCGTGTCGGCCGAGCGATCACGCGACCCGCGGCTCCTGCGGGCGGAGAGCACGTGCCGCGGCCACGCCGGGTTTTCGGCGGCCAACGGGACTCTCTAATAATGATCTTCTCGAAGCGCCGCGGGCGCGGCTTAATCCCCTGGGAGCGCGCAGATTGCGGAATGCGGATTTTGAGAATGTAGGAATGTGAGATGGGTTTTGCTTTCGATCGAGTATTTTGTTTGCTTCGTTTTTTCAGCGACGAATGTGAGGTTTTAGCTTAAAATTTTGAATTCTATAGCTTTCGTGGATTGAAAGGTCAATTTGTAGGGTTCATTTTCAAGGGACACGAGATATCTGCTTAGGCCTTTCCAGTGGTAGTTCCATGTCTAATTTAAATAAATTGATGATCTAATTGTAAGTGATTCAGACGTAATAAGAGCTGAATAAAAATTTGCGTTTAAAAAACATGCTAAATCGAAAAGAATTGATGGTGAAAATTATTATTTTTACTGTTTGTTAATGTACATTTGTCATACGAAAGTGGAAAAATTGTGTTTCTATTTTGCTACACTATTCTCTCTCTTTCTTTTAGTAAAAAGTAACTTCAAACATTGATTATACAAATATGCGTCGTTTATTTGAGTATGAATACAAAATTAGGGTATATTTTTATTGAGTATAAAAAAAAATATTAACTTTTACATGTATTTTCCTTGAATTACGACTTATCTAAACAATTTATCTAAAGAAGCTGCCTAAATTTTAGAAATATATTAACCGAAGTATATTGACTCATATTCGAAAAGATTTTTAATATTTTAATATTTTATAACATTTTACATGTTACCAATTATATTGGTTCAGCTACTTAAACAAATTTTCAAATTTCGTAGTAAATTTTAATGTTGCGGATAAATAAAAAATTTCAATTAAAAAAAACTGTAATGACGACTGAAGGACTGTTTAAATACATTGAATATCACAGCTTTCTTCCACATATTCAAAATTCTTAAAATATTCAAGCATCTGCAGAATCGATTCAAAATGAATTTTTCATAAACTTAAAATTAATTAACGTCTTTCGTAAAAAGGAATCATGAAAATTATTTGGACAGCATGAGTTACTTATTAAACATTGAAAATCAAATTTCCGAATAGTGCTTTGCGAAAAGAAAAATTACCATATCCACCGCGTCTACGCGTTTTCATGAGAAGCACAGTCATCGACTAAAATGCGTAGATGTTTTCGCACTGCCGAGGGAATGCTCCTGTGATAGAAACGATGAAAATAAGTCGTTTGCATTATAATCATCGGTCCTTCGGCATTCGATTTCCACCTACCGCACCGGCTGATGCCGTGTGATCTTAGCGTTTGCAGTTGGATGAAATTTTTAGCACTGACGCGATTTATGATACGGTCAGCTTAATGCTAATTGCGCGGAAGTATGAGCGGGAGGTGATAAGATGTGGGCATAAAACTATATAGCTTTTTATCTCCCGTCGCTGCCGAAACTTGTTTATTTGAATGGCAAATGATCGGCTCCGCGGCGGCATTTCAATACAATGTCCAAATAAAAAACTAACGAAAATTTGAATTGGAAGTTATGTTGAGAATGTATGGAAATTGCAGCGCGCACAGTTTCTTAAGTAACGTGAACAAAATAGAATACATTTCATATTTTTAAATTCACTGATTTAAAATAATTTTGATGCAACACTGCATTTTCAACTAGCTTGAAATCGTTTTGTACCAAACTGAATCACAGTAACGGTTACCTCATGAGTTGACTTATATTGAATAGAAATGATAATATTGTTTACTCTCGCTGGTTTGACACAGATATTATGCCATCTCATCTGTGCGGGCAACAAATTACAATTGTAAGTCGACCTTTGTCCGGCATCTGGAATGTACAGAATCGCATTCGCGCGCTAGTGCTCGAGATCGCGGACTTTGACCTCTCAGTCAATCCTCATCAAAATTTCTTTAGCCAGGAAATCAGTCTCATTGTCAGTTCTAGAGAGAAAGAGAGAGAGAGGTGAGGGAGAGGAGCTTTCACTGATTTATTTTCAGCTGCCTACATACAGTGTGATAACATTGCTTCATTTGCTCAACAACGCAGAATTGTTGAAACTTTATCTAATTCATATTGGAACACGTGACGCTTTTTTTGAGTCACTTATCGTGCCGTGTTTGAATTTGGCGAATAATTATTAATTAATTTATTAATGAAAGATTTAATCAATGAGTAATTAGCAGGATTATACTTTTAAAAGAAAAATTAATTAAACTTGTATTAATAACAGCAATTGATGTTATACAAATATAATTGCCTTAAGAGCTCGGAAAGTAATAATTTTAATTAGCACATTCATTTATTATTTATTGTCAATTATATCTCATTGTAATTTCAAAAATTGTCGAAAATTTACATACCCCAAATAGCACCAAACGTTTAAAAAACGTTTTAAAAACGTTTTTTCTTGAACGTTTGAACGTTTTGAAAAGAAGTCTAAA
>JAXIUT010000009.1:142278-160182 GCA_035586675.1 Eurytoma californica | reverse complement strand
GTTTGTACACAATTTTTGTGAAAATAACATTTAGTAGGAAGGTATGGTAATTTTATTATGACTGCACTTACTACGAATTTAGATACTGTAGTTTCTAAATGCAGTGGAGTGCAAAATAATCTCGATTGGGTTATTTTCGAATCGAGCGATTTTCACTTGTTCACCTTTATAGATATTAGGCTGCTGCAATCTTCGTAATTGCCGTGACCTTTTCGCACCTTCCTAATCACTACCTCCTGGCAACCCGACTCCTCGTGAGTTTCCTCGACCTAACGCCAAAGTCAGTCACAGGCCTAAGCCTCTAATGAAAGATATCCAATTTTCAATTACCGCCTAAGAGGCAGGTCATCAAATTGACAATAAAAAAGGCGACAGAAATAAATAAAAGAAGGAAAAGAAAGAAACAGAGAAAATCCGATAGCTTCAAATTTCTCGGGGCTCGTCAAAGTGTCCGTCGCCCAGTCCATTCGATCCGGAGGCTCGCGGGCTGAAGGGACGAAATAAAAAAGGGAAGAGAGCGAGAATATTTCGCTCAAAAGTCAAAGCGGAGAAAGAGCAGGGTGTACACGTAGCAGCGTACGCGCGCAACTGCTCGGGCCGTACGATCCCTTCCGCCCGTTCATATATACATATTCAATCGGAATCGATCTACGGTGTACACGCGCGCGACTCTATTCGCGTAGCCGGCGCCGCAGCACGCGAGCGGCGGGGTAAACACGCGCGCAGCCAGCTCCGGCGCAAATATTCGCTTCGTATAACTTAAATACACACGCGCGCGCGCCCCGGCTTACGTGCAGCGCGCAAAAAGCCGTCGCCCCCGGCGATACGCGCAGCCCTTCGCCCGCGTTTTAACTCGCACTTCGAGACCGCGGATACGAGCGGCACGTACGGCGCCGGACAAATAAGACTCACGCGCTAAAAGGGATAGTTGCGCCCGGGCTCCCCCGGGGGGGTGCCGTCCGATCGCTCGGGTATAAATGTGATTAAGCGCCGGGGCTTTGATTTATCTCGCAGTCGATGAATGAGGGATGCGTCCGCCGCCGTCCAGGTGAAAACTTTCGCCGCCGGCAGTTTCCGGGCGAGTTTCATGCTCTGCCCGTCAAATTAATGGCCCGGCCGAGTTTCGTGCCTGCGCCTGACGTCGAACGTACACACGCGCCTTGAGTCTCCGCGGCGAAGGTCGTTATATACCTCGCCCCGGGAACCGAGGATGTTAATATTTTTTTCATCGGGTCGGGGAGGTCCTGGGACCCGGGCGGCATCGATCGCGATTCCGCGAGATTCTTCCGGGGGATTGACGGGATCTTGCGGATTGACGCGCGATAATGTAATAATTTTGATTTTACATACGCGTGTTGTTTACGATTTGCAAACCGCGTGATTAATTACGGGGGACATTATTAGTCGCGAGCGACGTGGATTACGTCTACATTTAGAGTACAGGTAGAGCCGGAGCGGCATAAATTATTATTTGTCGGTAATTGGTGACCGCGCGCACGTAAATTATTTAAGTTTATTGTAATCTGGCGTGGAATTATTCAAACATTCGACGGAAAATCTCGCTGCTGCGGGCGCCATTATAAACGCGGAAACGGGTTAACCATAATTGCTCCCATGGCGCCGTAAACGTACCGAACGCTTCTTATAAGCAGATATAAATGGCGCCATGAATAACGAACTCGAACGTGGAATCCCGCGCTCGCCATTAAAAATAACAACGCACTAAGCAAAGTAACCGTGAGTAACGACGCCCGCTAACTTTTTAGCGTCTTGGCCTCTGAAGGAGAAGCTCCCGCCGTTAACCGCTAACGAATTAATAATCTCGCTTCGTCCGTTTACGAGTAAAGGAGGTAAGAGGCCGGTCTTTCCTCGAGGACGAGCTTTAAGAAGGCGATACGTTTACAAGCGGCGGCCGCGCGCCGTTTAAACGCGAGCTTATGCACACTTTTACGTCCCCGCTTATCCTAAAGAAGGGCCGATGTTTCGATAGCGGCGGACTTTATGGATTCCATAAAACAAAACGCTCCCGGCCCCTCCTTTTCTTCGGGGTTATTTGCTGTTTTATATACATACCGCGACACGCCTTCGCGGGCGGAGGCGACAATAAAAGGCGTCGAATCCAGCGGGCGGCTTAGTTCGTATCCTCTCACTCCTTTTCGCCTCCTCTTTCAAGCTCGGGCTGCGGATGCGAAATCCATTCCATCGGAATCCGTCAAATCTTCCTTCGTCCGCGGAAAAATACAAACTCTCTTAGCTGGCGCCTTCGGTTATTTGAAATTTTATGAAGTATGACGATTGTCTCGGGCGGAAAAAGGTCTGAGCTTAGCGTTTTTTTTTTTTTGCCGCGGTGATAAAAGAGATCGGGCACCCCCCGCGGAATATTATTAATTTCGGTCGAGATTTGCGTGATTTGGAACCATTTGGAAAATGTTATTTATTACAATGATGAAACAGAATCAATCTTATTTCACTTGATATATAAAAATTGCTTAGATGTTTCGAGATATATTATAAACATTTGAACGCGTCAATCTTCGAATAATTCGTATAAAAAATTTTATTTTCACAATGATATTGAAAAGCTTTTTTTACAAATAAAATTAATTCGGTCAGGCATTCCAGTATTATTATGCTCTCTTCATTTATTTATATTCTACGTTTAATTTGACTGTCAATATCGACGTTCTCTTATCTAAAATAAACCAAGATATGAAAATAGTTATTTATTTCTTCTTCTCTACCTTGTTTCAGTGTCCTCGGGTCGCTTCTCTTGCGACTCCGTATTTATTTATTCAATTAATTAATTAAAATATACGCCGAAAAGCATCTCCGGCAAACGAAAGCAGCGCGAGATAATTATTCCATTCTTAATCCGCGCAAAAACTAATACGCACAGCTCGTTCAAAAAGCTAATTACCAAGGAAGAAAACGAAGCGCCCCGCTCGACTGCGTCAAACGCGCGGAAAAGTAGCTCGACGAAATTGAGGCGCAGGCAGCCTCGAGAGATAACAATCCGGCGGTGCAGCCGCCGAGGGCAATTTTCAAAAGCGGCGAGTCTTTTCTGGTTGCAGGTGGCGCGTGGACACGTAGCGGCGCGCGGTGGGCGCACAACGCGGGATGAATTGGCCGTGGCTGCTGGTGCTGGCGGTGGTGCTGGCCGCCGCGAGGAGCGACGGCCCCGAGGAGCCTCGCCTCGCCGAGGAGGAGCGCTACAAGCCCGGTACGTCCCTCCCCCCTCGTTTCCTCCTTTATCGGTACCTTCCAATCTCGCAATGAATTCGACGGGGAGAATCGAGTTTCTCAAAGCGCGATTTTCGCTTTTTTCCTCCTGCACGCACGCGCCGCGCGTTTGTTGGGTTATTTGCGCGGAAGCGTCTTTAGATCGAGTTTTTTTAAAGGGAATTTATTATCCGAGACCGCGGGCATTGTTGCCTCGCGGCGGGGAATGGATTCTTTTTTACAACGTACGCAGGGCGGTATAAAAAATGACGATCGGCGGGCGGCGGGGGATCGAAAAAAAGTTTGCTCCCGCGCGTTTCTTTTGAAAGACGCGAGGGGCTGATGGAGCGGGCGGAACGGATGGCGCGATGTGAATGCGCATCTCGAAGGGGTAAGAGAGCAGGTGCGCCTAACGCAAAAATGGGCCGGTTAATTAAAAAGCTAAGGGGGTTGCATCGAAAGCTAAATTTTTAATTAAACTTCGCGCAGGCGTTAATCTCAGCTTAGTTCTAATTATAAGTAAGAACTTCATCATAAAGACGGGGGAGTTGAAAAATTGGAAAGTTCTCGAGTTTTTCACATTTTTGTACGGCGCAGCTTCTTCTTTAAAGTATTCGCTTTGAAGGGTTTTACGACGCGCGCGCGCGAGTGCCGTACAGTGCATTAGTGAAATTATTGGAAATAACGAATAAACTTTTTATTTTTAAGTCAATACGATACGATTTTCATTAATAGTATTAATTCAATACCTTGTTTACCTTTCTTGAAAGTCTTTATTAATTACGTTGCATATTGTAATGTAAAGGTAATTTAATCTTTATTTTCTAAGAATTATTTGTCAAAATGGATATACATTATAGAAGTATAAAAATAATTTTCACAGATACATCAATCAATATTATTTTTCTGGTTTTGTACATTTTTTCTTTATAGTTTTATATTTTTTATATACATTCTCTCACCAATGATTTCTAAAGGGAATTTTGCCCGTCTATATATTTAAATAAATAAATGAATATCATATTTGAGTTGCATATCGACCATTTTTTCATGTATACATACGCAGGATAATTTCCAAATAATATTGCATTTCAGTGAACTCAAATTAATTTGATCATAAGGGAATAATTTAATCGAGCTCGAAATAAAATAATACCTAAACACGTGAAAAATTCGTTGAAACGAGTAAAATTAATGCAAAGCGAGCGAAAAATGTGAAGCTCACCGAGTGAAGCGAATTAAATTTAATTAGAATTCTCTGCCAAACTCGCCCGAATAATAATAATACAACTCGTCCCGTCGAAAAGTAGTCCGTGAAGGCACGCATAGGAATCCTCTCTTCCCCGATAAAAGAAGTCCCGTCAATCGGATCGGGTATATCCGGAAGCGGCCGTAACAAAACTATACACCCCGTGTCGCGGGGTGAAGTATCGGAGACACGCGAGAGCCGAGGTTATCGGCTAATTCCGCGGACTTTTTTTATCGCAGCGTATTCGACTCGGCGGCGCGCGAAGCGCCCGTATACGATACGCGCCGGGTATTGCGAGGAGGGTGCGCCCCGAGGAGCAAAGTGGAAAGCGATCGGGCCGGAATTCACGGGGAATCGGGCCGCGCGCCGGCCATAAATACGTATAGGCAGGACCCGGGGCCGAAGTTGCGCTCGCGCGAAAGTTACGCAATAAAAAATAAGAAATGACGGGTGCGCGAGGGCGAGAAAGGGCCCGGGCGGTAAGCAAGTTGGAAAAGTTTCCCGCGGCCTCGCCGAGCGGGAAAAAGGAGTACTCCATTTTCGGAAGTGGAAAAGCCCGATATCGATTGTCAGTCGAAGTCGCGCGCTCGATAGTTTCGAGCCCCGGCCGTTTGTACGGAGTCGCGAAAAAATGCCCGCGCGCCCCGGCGCTGAAGAAGCGAGCGGGGGAGAAAGACGCGGGCGCGCGCGGTATAAAACACAGGAAGGACCGATAAAGAAGGAAATAGGAAAAATAGGAGGTAGCGCGAGCCGATTCGGCCGGGCGAAAGGAGGGGTGCTGGCGGTGGAGTGAGACAAGTTTTCCCGTTTCTCTTTCAGTGCCTCGATTATACGGCGACAGGATTCCCAGGAGGGTCCTGGCTCCCAGCGACAAGAAGGTTCAAAGAAAAATCGTCCTTTATCACAACTTCTTCCGCAGCCGCGTCGATCCGCCGGCCGCCAACATGCTTGTCATGGTAAGCTTTTCGCCCCGAGATTCCTCGACGCGGATCATTTTGCGACGCTTTGTCGAAGGCCAAAAGGGAGGAAAAAATGCACGAGCCATGCGGGTCGCCGATTACAGCCTGGATTTTTCACGCTGGATTGCACCGTGAAAAAAAGTCGATCGATTTCCCTTTTTCTTTTTCTTGCGTCCCCGCGCGTTTCTTTCTCGTCTTTTTATTTTATCTTTCGCTTCGCGAAGTTGCGCGTGCGCTTTACGATGCACCTGCGTGGAAATATAATGTGCGTGGTCGGCGGAAGGTTCCCGAGGTGTAATGGGGCAATTTTGCGAAATTTTTTTTTCTCCGAGTCGCGGAAGTTATTGTAAGTATTGGATTTTCAAGGTATCGCAATGCGTAAAAGATAATTGGCGGGGACTGTTATTACCGCTCGATAATTCTCGAACCGTTTAATCTTCGGAAATTAAAAAAATTTTCAATTAATTGATTCTCATTATCTGCAACGAGATGACTAAGAAAAATTGCGGAATCAAAAGGCTATTGTCTTTTAAGTTAAATTTGATTGTCTTCAAAGAAATAATCTGATGTGCATTGGACGGAAGTGATTTAAGAAAATTACCTTTTGAGTAATAAAAAATTAAGTAGTTATGAATAAGTTTCCAGAATTACATTCAATACCCTGATTTTGTCAAACGTAAGAATCAAGGAGTTTCTACTATCTATTCTTTATCACGGTAGTTTCGTGAATTGATATTTTTCGAACTTTTATGCTAAAAATTTACTAGTCCAATACAATAACATTTCTTAAACGTAATTTATCATTATTATAATTTCATGATTTAAATTGTTAAAATGAATGTCCACTTGACCCGGTGCTGCTAAATTTAAGTGCTCTTATTAGGATCATCTGAGCTGATTTGTGATCCAAAATGACGCGTTAATTCCTCAGGGACCAAACATATAGAAGGACTCCATTAATGTCTCTATGATTTATCTTTATCGCTTTTAAACTCACTCTAATGGAAGCACTAAAGCAGTTTCCATATTTATTTTTACGCACCTAAATTACTAACGAATCTTTGCAACATTCGATTCTAAAATAACCGCGCCAAAAAAAACCTTTCAACCCGAAGAAAAAGGAACGAGCCGACGGTGACGCGAGAAAAAAAATCAGCAAAAAAAGTACAATCAAACTAAGATAACCCGCTATCACGAAAATCGAAACGGCCGCCGTTAAACAAACAAAGCAAGGCGCGCCGAACAAAACCGTCGGAAGCCTGGGCGAAATAATAAAGGCCAATACCCGGCGGCCGTAAAAGGAAAATCCTTGAAAAATGTTTCGATCCGAGAGGGCGGCGGCGAATTCGTCGATGCGCCCGGCGCGAGTGGCCCGTATCGCGGCTACCGCGCCATTCTCGAGATGTGCAGCGACCGCTGGAGCGCGAATCCCCGGGGGGCGCCTCGCTTGTGCGCGCGCAAAGCTCCGAACTCGCGGGTTAAAAAAGAAAAACGAAAAAAGAGGCAAGCCACTCGCTCCTTTGCATCGACGCGCTCGCGCGAGAGGGTCTCGTTTCCCGGCCGGAGAATGCACGGTTTCGGCGAGCGATCGATTCGTTAAAATTTCCGCGAATTCGTCTTGCCTCGTGGGTGCCGGCGCTCCTTCGTTAGCTCGGCCCTCGACTCGCTAATTCTTTTTAATTGCCGCTGAAATTTTCAGCGCCCACCGGGGTTGTTTCGTCGCACTTTGCCCGGGTAGCTTTTCTATTTTTCTCGTTCAGCTCGAGGCGGGTGCGCGAAAAATGCGGGCTGGCGTTCGGGGTGAATTTATGAATGGCATAAAAGCGGGGCGATCCGCCGCGGGAGGCGCGAAATCACGAGTCGGTAAGTTGAAGTTACTGCACTTCTCTTTGACTTTCGAGATTTGTCACCCGGGCCAATATATTCAACGTTAGTTGCTTCGGGGCGGGCGAGCGCGCGCGCGCGCGAGACGCCGTTCATTTTTCACCGTGTACATTCAGAAACGCCTCTTATCGAACGTCAATCGCGAAAGCTCATTTATTTAGAGGCGAGGCGCGGGCGCCCCGGCTTTTTCGCGGACACGAAAGAGCGTTAAATGTGTTTATAGGGAAAAATGTACTTTTAACGAAAATTCGATTGATGAGTAAACAGGAAGAACGAGGAGGGTGAAAGAGGTTTTCGAACTTTCTATATACGTCTGTTTAGTTTTACTTTTAATGAACTTACTTTTGTTATTAATGAGGTAGAACTGCAAAAAGTGCTTTTAACTTAAAGTATAATTATTTTTAAGCTAAAAATTGCTAAAAGCGATATCAATTAATTATTTATTATAAAAAAGCATTCTGCCTCTATCTTCGTATATATAAACTAACAATAAATTATATAAAAACATCTTAACAATTTAATTCATCATAAATACCTAAATTTAATACAGAAATAAAAAAAAATCATACGAAGAAATATTTACGTAAAACGCGAAATATCTGATTAAATTTTTAATTAAAATTTACCAATTCGCTTAAATACCAACACGTCTTTCAAATAAGTCACCGGCAGTTTATTCGTGATAAATTGCGGTCATTACCATTTACCCCTCTAAACAAAAAAAGCCTTATAAAATTACAACAAGCCCATAATTTTATTTCTTCTCCACCCGACCCGCGGCGCACTTTCGCACAATCAAGCCCTCCCAAGTTTAATTAATTCCCTCGCCGGACGAGCCGCCGCGCGTCCCGCTCGTAGAAAAAAAATGAAACAATCGCCTTTAATTCATCAACGTCTCGAGCGCGCGAGGGCAAGAAAAGTCGCGGCCGGCCGGTATAAACGGCGCTCGGAAAAAGGCGAGTCCGCGTCGACAATGCCTCGCGCGCGTAGAGACGAAAAATATGCGAGCGGCGCACTTAAACCACCCCCTTGAAGACGTCGTTTCGCCCGATTTCTCTCTCCTTTCTTTCGTTGTTTTGTTGCGCAGAAGTGGCACGCGGGCGCGGCTAAGGCGGCGCAGAAGTGGGCCGAGGCCTGCTACGCCCTGACGCACGACAACGCGACCGGCCTGCACACCGACGACTTCGGCAGCTGCGGCCAGAACATCTTCATCTCCACGGCGCAGGTGCCCTGGTAAGCGGAGCGCGAATGCGGTTAAGGGGCGCGCGCGCTAATGGCAGCGCGCGCCCACCCCCGCGCTGTTAATGTCGATTCGATATGGCGCCGGCGCTCGCGGTGTTAATTCGACGACGAACTTTCGCGTGCTTTTTTTTTTTGGTCTTTGGACACTGGAGGGTGCGGCTGCGATTACGGCTAAATGGCGCTGTAAATTCCTGCGTTCTCGCTGATTTTCATAAAATTGCCCGGACGGTTTTACGACGCGGTGACGCTTTCTTTTATTTCGCTGGAAGCGCGCATTGGGGGAAAACGAGAGATAATGGATGCTGCACGAGTTTTAGCAAGATTTTAAAAGCCTCCGCGGAGAGTAATATATAGCTTCTTTATAAGTGGATTATCGAACTAAACTTGAAATATTTTTATAAGGGCGCAAAATTTTTTTTTTTAAATAACACTAAAATTGAATTGCTCGTTATGAGCTTAGCTATAGAATTGGATTATTAGAAGAAAAGAAGATTCAAGCTCACGTTTGCTTTTTTGAACAAAATTTCCAATTATAACATCGAGTGCACATCCGTACCTCTTAGCCTGTCATTAAATTATGAAATCCACGTGAAAATACCCTCTCGGTCCTTCATTATTATTTAATCACAGAGCCGATAACCGATACTCATAAAATCAGAGTTCACTCGACGGTGGGGGCAAAATATCCGGCTGAATTTTGCACTGGAACGTCGGCGTAAAATTCCCTTTAACGCGCAGCCTGAAAAGTTAACGAGCCCTCAGCGGTGCGCGCGCGACACAATGTACGCGGCACTCCCCCGTCCTCCTGAATAACGCATGCCGCGCGCGCAAGACAAAATCATCCCCATTAACCGACTTAAATTAACAATCGACCGGGGGTGGCACTGCCTCGTCGCGCCGTTCGATTGACCGCGCAATCGAATTGTCCGCGGCCGGTGATTAAATAACGAGCCGCGGCCACCGCGAAACGAGCGTAAAAACCAGAGGGGGATACACGCGTCCCGTCGAAATGGACACGGCGAGCGAAGGCTCCTAATTACCCGCTAATAACCCCTAGCCGTAGTCTGACCCACTTTACGGCGCGGCGCCTCCACCCTTTCCCCCCGAAGAAATTATACGTCAAATACGAGGTTATGAGGGGAACGCGACTCCCCGACACCTATAACACAGGCGGACGTTTAATCTCGGGCGCACATGGGTCTCGCGTTACGGGCGGCCGTCAGGGATTTCGAATCCCGATGAGCCTTGGCGCCGCGCCAGGCCCCGCAGGCCTACGCGGTATCAAGTCCGCGCTCGAAAAATGAAAATCTGGACCGCGGATACGACCCCCACCCACGCGGCAATGTTTACGCTTGTCGATCTGTTCTTTCGACGTTCCGCTGTTTTTTTTGTTTTTTTGTTTTTTTTTGTCCTTTTGTCCTTTTCCCGTTCTTTATCGAGGCTTTGGATATCTCGCGCGGCGAGCGATTCCCCGGGGGAGATTCGACGAGGGCCGCTTTCGTCGAGTTAAATGTCGTCATTAGCGCGCCATTTCCATTAGAATGGGTTGATAAGTGTAATTTTTGGGGAATCCGATTAAAGCACGGGCGAATTTTTCGCAGTTAACGGACGTTTGAATAATCCCGAAAGTAATCCGAGATTGCGTCTAACTTAATCTGAAAGGGATTGATTACTTTGGCGACGGCGCTCGCGGGGTGGAAGTCCGCAAAGCTAAAATCTGACTGACGAATTTAGCGATCTCCCAGGCGCGGCCGGTACTCTGCACGCGCAATTAATTCCTTCTGCAAATTCATGAACACATTTGCAAATAAATTTGGCCGGGGCTTCCCCCCCACCCCCCTACCTTCGTTCAGTTTTCGAACTGCGCGAAACTGAGCTGTGCCTTTGACGGAAACACGTCGGGGCCGCGAGGAAAATTTATTGTTTTCTAATCGATTCGAATCGGGACGAAGCGGCTACGGGTAATAAAGGAACGAGAGAAAAGACTTATACATCTTTTATTAAAGAAGGCGCTTCAAAGTATTTCCTCGTCTGGTACTGAATTATCGATCACTTTGCTCGGGAACAAAAGAATTGCCCGCGAGTTACTCGAATATGAATAATTCCACGCTGGAAAGAATAACAGCTCGAACATTTCTCTTAATAACCCCGCGTAATGCTACGATTGCCTCGTGAAAAATCGCGAGTCTCGATTATGAAATCCTCCCTCTCCTCGCGCGCGGGAAAAATTAAAAGGAAAATAACGGCCGTTTCAGTCGACTTCCGTACCCTCGACCTCCAAAGAAATAAAAAAAAAACGAAGCGAAACTACGCATTGAAAATTAAAAGACTGCAAAAAAAAGAGAGGTGCGAAAAAAGAGAAATACAGCGAAGGTACGTGACGCTGGGTTGATTGTTGGCTGTGTCAGGTTCTTCGCCATCAAGACCTGGTTCTCGGAGGAGAAGCTCTTCCACTACGGCTCCCCGGAGCACAATGATCTGATGAAGGTCGGCCACTACACGCAGATGGTCTGGGCGACGAGCCACCTCGTCGGCTGCGGCTGGGCCGAGTGCGACGGCAAGCACGGGCCCCGCGGCATTCCCTACTTCAGCTACGTCTGCAACTACTGCCCCGCGTGAGTACTACCTCGCACGTGTGCGCACTACTCTTCTTTTTATCCTTGGCTTCGCTCGCGCGTTATATTTTTTTTTTTCATTAGCGAGGCAACGAGCCGAGTAGTTGGACTGTTTCAGGGGAGCCGGGCTTTTAAGGCGGTGCTTCCGTTTATACGCGCGGGCTTTACGGAAGCTCCGACGAGTGCCAACACTTTTTTTTTAGAAACTTTTGGAATTCGAAGTGGATGAAGCTGTGTTGACGCTGACGGCTTAGTGCCTGCCGAGATATACTTCGAGATTCATTTTGAAGTATATTTTCTCTTTTTGCTCCTCGCGTGTCGCATTACATTTTACGTATCTAATTTTCTTTTTAAATCAACCGGATTTCAAATTACACCTCGCGCTTCTAAAAAATTTACATTTACTCGGTCATGAGAGACGCGACGCTCGCTGCACTAGTTCACGTGGAAACAAAACTCATTTCCCGGCTTATCGCTGAATAATCAACATTTTCCTTTATTTACCGTAAAGGCCGGACTGCCTCGAAAGACTGCGATGTTAAAGCAAACAGCGCGACTCGCAATAAAAATTGCCGATGTTCAAAATTACGCGAGCACAAACAGAAGCGGCCCGACGTGAAATGCATCGGACGAGCACAAAAGATAACACGTGTACGCAGACTGACGGCGCGCTATAGGGGGTTGTATTCGCGTGCAAGACGCGTATATTCATGCCTACGTACACGCGGGGTGGATTTATGACGAATGTCGCGCGACTGCGTACGTACACGCACCGAATGTATTCCCGTTCGCTCGCTTTATATTTTTCATGTCGGGGCGCTTCCATTGCCATTGTGCACTTTGCGGCGTCTTCAAAGTTCATAAATTTACCTGTCCTCCGTGCGTACATGCACGCGAGATTTTTATGCAACGACAGAAATAAAAAGAGTGACGGGTGTTCGTTATGAGAAACGAGAGTTCGTAACTAACCCGACTCTCGCGGTACTTGCTATACTTACAAGTAGTCTTGTTTCCCTCGGGGGAAAAAATGTGCTTTATTAGGAGCCTTCATTTGGGTAACCTATATTTTAGCTTTGATTTGGGGCACTTTTTTCCCCGCCGACGCTGATTGCCACGCGGAAATGAAATTCGCGAGCGAGCAAATTGATACCGGCCCGCGGCAATTAGTTTTTGTTTCCTTTTCATTCGCGCGAGGCGACAAAAATGTGCCTGCCCTCTCGTTTACAATTCGAGCGTTTAATTTCGATTCGTATTAATATCAATTTTGCCCGGACTGATGAAGAACGCTCGAGATTACACGCGCGTTTAATTAAATAAACTTCCACGATGTTTAATTGAAAATTGTTACGGCGCACAAAGGAAGTAGTGCGTTACGAAAAGCGATGCACTCAAAATTGTCACCCGCGGAGCGCGTATTATGTTTAATTAATTTTATATACCGGTTGTTTAAATAATTCGCGCTTTACCGCGCGCTTGCTTCTAAAATCGGATTCTCGAAATGTTATAATGTACGAGCCGGTGTACACGGTCGAGTGAGAATTTACTTGACCCTTAAGTGATTCATTGATACAGACGTGATTAAAATTATTCATAATAGGTATAAAATTTGTAAAATTTTATTTTATTTATATTTTTATTATATTTAATTTTAGTATTCATTTACCTTACATTTTTTTTTGTAAAAACAAGAACGTTGTGAGATATAGGTACAACATAAATGTCGTTTACTTTGTTATAAAAAAAAACTTAGATTTTGATCCAGAACTATTTCCTTAACGACGCATTCACCCCGCAATTTGCGCGAGCAGCAGCCGCTGCGACGTAAACGTCAAATATCAGCGTGAATCCAAAATAAGATCATCATCGCCTCGGCGTTTCACCTGTGCGCGCGCGCGCCCTGTCGAATTTCGACGCTGGGCCATCTCGAAAGCTCCGACATCTGTCCGGGCGCCGCCGCGACTAATCGGGAATTACGAGGCATGCGCGCGCGCCCGCTGCCAGCATACCCCGCATAGCTGTACATCCCTAAATCCTCTCTCCCGCCCCCCCTCCTCCGAATACTCGCATCCCGATGTCTATTACGGTGTGATGCTTTCAGCGGCAATCGGGAGGACCTGCTGTCGGAGCCGTACGAGTCCGGCGAGAGCTGCTCGGCGTGCCGGGAGCACTGCCGGCTGGGCAAGCTCTGCAAGAACGCCTGCCCCTGGGCGGACCTGTGGGCCAACTGCCGGCAGCTGAGGGCCACGTGGCCCGGCTGGCTCTGCGAGACGGATACGGAGCAGGGCCGCGAGCGCCGGCAGTTCTGCCGTGCCACCTGCCGCTGCGACGGCAAGATCATCTGAGGCGGCGAGCCCCCGATCAGCCCCCCTCTCCCCCTCCCCCCACGACCCGAAACACCCGAAACTCCATATCGTTAGTGTACATAAAAGATTTGTCTCTGTCTCTCTTGTCTTCGTCCACCTTTCTCGCTGTCGCTACGATGTACTCTGTGTTTCTCCCCGATAGTGTCTGAGTGCATGCGTGTGGGTATACGTATGAGTGCGTGTGAGTGCGTGCGTGTGTGCGGTGCGTTCCGTCATTCCGAGCGCAGGGGCGACTTCCGGGAGCACGAGAGCAACCCCTTTTAATTGGATTCCCCGGCTGTCTTGGCGGCGGGATTGAAACGGGAGGCGCGAGATCAAGACGCTCGGGGCGGTGTTTTGTCATGCAGATTCGCCTCTTTTCTTGGGAATCTCGGCCGGGAACAGCGGAGTGCGTTACATTTTAATGCGTTTCTTTCGGCTCGCATCTTGAACGGACGGATGCGCGAAATATACATCTGAATGCTTTGTCGGTTTCTTAAACGAGATTTTATTTCCGCTCGCCGGAACGTAAGTACACAGGAGAAGAAAATAATCGAACGAGCAGCCGCGGATCTTGATGGAGCGCCGTTTGCTCGGGCGTGCTCTTTTTTTTCAATTAGACCTCTCCGGGCGGAGGAGTGTATTTCGCCTTCGGACGCGGAGCTCATTTTTAATATAACCGCGGAGCCCGTAAGAGCGGGCAATCGCTGCGGTATATCCGGCAATAACGGCATCAATTTGTACTGATAAAGCCGTCGTCTTGGTTTATTGCGGCACGTACCCCCGACGCCGCGGGGAGCGCGCGGCGAGGGAGCGGAACGAACGGTCGAGCATCGCGCGGGGATATTCCTCAGCGACTGATTAAAACGAACCCGGCGGCCTGGCGAGCGCCGGTCGGAATTCTCGAATTCCCGCGGAAATTTCGCCGCGCCAACTCGACCGTAAAATTCAAACAAAATCAAAGCCCGCGTCTCGCCGCGATTCTAATGAGGTCGAGCGAAGTCGATTGCTCGCCCCGGCGGAATTGAAATGGAAAAAAAACGACGTATAACGGAGTTTTCGAGAGCAAAGCTCGCGCGCACTCGAGGTATTAATTAAAATAACGCCCGATCGCCGTTAACGAGCGTCAAGGCGCTCCTCCTTCGAGACCCTCGCGCCAGCTGCCGCGACCTCCGACCTGCGGAGGGCGTGGATCGCTCCGCGTGTGAGAGTTGCACTCCGTTCCGGTTCGACGCTTTCCGTTTGCATATAAAAAAAAAGTATAACTCATTATTATTTGCATGCGACCGGTCGATCGGTGAAAAATGTTCAAGACTTTTCGCTCGCTCGATTTTTTTCCGCGGCAAAGTTCGTCGCGCGGTTCGGACGTAACGCACTCGGGGGTGGAGGGCCATCGGGTCGCTCTCGCGGGAGGGCGTGCAGGATTATCAGACCTGTTAGCGCGGAGTTTACGAGCCCGGCCAAAAGTCCCGAAGCGAGGACTAGCCTCGTTAGAGCGTAAAGTCGCCTGGGGAATAAAGCGACGCGACTATTATCCACGCCGTCGTGATGTTCACTTTTTTCCGTGGGGATAGCTCTTTTGTTGGTCGTTAGTCGTTTCGACGCACTCGTCTTGCGTGAATTTCAATTAAAAAGCTTACTTTCGAAATACTTAAGTCGCGCAAAGGGCGAGCCGTTAGATGTTTCCTTTCGATTCGTGCGTGTGGTGTGTGCACGGGTGTGTGCATGACAATCGTAGAGCGAGTTTCCGTGCGTTGAGCGATGACGAAGCTCCGATTCCTTTTTAGTTTTTACGAACCACGTAGCGAGATAATAATAGTAAATGGAAAAAGCATAAGTTTGTTTTGCGTCGATCAACATGTAAAAATATTTGCCGTGAACTAGCAGAATTCGCGCGCGGGGCTAATTAAATGCGCGCTTTATTAGTAATGAAAGGTATTCCTCCGAGCGGGGCAATAAATTCAGTGTTGACATTGATTCGGCCATCGGTAAAAAGGTTGATCAGGAAAAAAGCGGCACGAAATGTATGTATTTCAGGTCGAACGTTTGCATTTACTTTCCATACGTTTGATTAATAAAGGAAAAATTGTGAAGCGACTGTTTACTGTAATTTAATTTTCGGCGCAATTTCGATGTTACTTTTGTTTACAACTAATATATAAATATATCTTACCAAATATATCAGATTTTTTAATAAAGAGATATATAATATTCTGACGATGTCTTATTATTTAATTATTTGTTCGTTTCTCTAATCTGGTGAAAAAATTGAAATAAAATTCACTTTTTTTTAATCGCCGAATTCTTATTATTTATTTTATTTATTCGTCCTCCTAATTTGGTTATAAATAAATGTATGCATTATCCTAAGTAGAGATAATACTATTATGAAATATGAAAATAAATGTTTTTTGATACAATATTTAAAATTTTAATAACTTCAGTGTAGCGACTAAGTCTTTGCAGATTAAATTCAATAGTTAATAGTATTTAATGGTTAAGATATCGACTGTAGAGATAGGTTGTATATTAATGACGATAAATTACGTTATTGAGTTTTAGTTTTCTTTTGTATTATATTTTATTCTTATTTTGTATTTTCAATATTTTTGGGCTGATAGCCCGTCTAATGTTTAAATAAATAAATAAATAAATAAATCCACTTAATATTTAGCTTATTTATTATTTTTAATAGAGTGTGGCAAAAATGTTTTTCATTTATGACTTAATCGCAGTTTTATTTAATCCACCAAATAACATCAAAATTTTTTAGTTTTTAAAATACTTTAACTACGATAAACGATCTATTTAATTTATTCTGCAAAATCAGTTAAATTTAACCCGCAGTCAGGTGTACTGCGCACCAGCAGCCCGAGAAACTCAAGATCATTGCAAAGCAAATCATTCCAGCCTGTCACTTAACCGTCGCAGCCGCCGAGTGTCGTCGAGGCTTCACCCCTCGTCGGGCTGAAAATTTCGCAGAAAACACGCGACTCCCGACGTAATATTCTGCATTTTAAAACATTTTCCGAGCGAGTTACCCCGGAGAATCCAGTCAAGCAGCGTTGAAAAAAAAAATCACGAAAGAAACGCCGCGAAAACCGCCCGCAACGAGCGAAAAAGTATCTGCCCCCGGCAAAGGCTCTCGGGGCACGCCGCGGAGCGGGGAAAGCTCGCCGTCGCTTTGAAAAAAATTCCCGGCGAGGAGAGCGCGCAGCCAAGGTAAACAGAAAATATGACATCGCGCGCGGAGCTTTTTCCGAAATTGACACTTTAAAAAGAGGCGAGGGGGGTCGAATGAGGCGCCGCGTCAGGGTCTAATGCAGCCGGCGCGGAGCTTTGTTTCCCTCGCGCGCGGAATCTCGCCTATTTTTTCCTCGACGCCGTCGTCAAGCGGCGGCTTTGTAGCGGAACAAAGGGGCCCGCGACGCCTCGGCCGAGGCACTCCGAGAAATTTAGAGCGCGGCGTATCATCCACTCGGCTTTTCGACGATTCGACGCTTCGACGACCCTCGTGCGGCGCGGAGCCTCGAGAACCCGGCGCGCCGTGTCGGCGCTAATGGACTTTCAGCCGGCTTCTAGGGCCGCCACGGCTCTTTTCGCGATTGTGCAGCGCGCCTCTGTGTGTTTCGACGCGCGAGAGCACTTGCACCCTCGCGGGGCTGCGAGCACACGCGCGTCGGCTGGATCGTTGCTGGGAGATGAGGCGAGAGGCGAATGAGGGAAAATCTGCTGCTGCATTTTAATCGAATTATGAGCGAACATTTTTTTATCGCGCCTTATCTGTCGAAAATTTTGGTTAAACGCTCAGGGCATTTTATTTAAATAAACTGCATTGTAGGTAAGTTATAGTTAGGTAAGTTGTATGTTTTAGATTAAAGTATTATACACTTTGTACAAAAAACTTTTTAATTGAGGTTACGCAAAGTAAAACTTGAAAAAGAAAAGGCTAAGTACTAATGATCCTATATAATGATCGCATGTTCTAGTCAACGGATTTATATATCTTTTTTGTTATATTCGCTGTTTTAACTTTTCTGTATCTATCTTTAATAACTTTAAACTGTAGGTTAGCTTCTAATATTTTATGTATCTTTCAATTATTTAAATTTTATTCACAATCTTTTAATACCGAGTACATTATTCAATCTAAAAGATTAAAATGTGCATTATTACAGGTACTACCTATAAAATCTGTAACTTTAAATTTAGTATGAAGTTGATTTTACGACGGTGTTTGAAAAATGCGTTATATTGAAAAACGATAACTTCAATTAAACGTAACACGAGCAGCGCAGATTTAGATTTACATTTCCATTATTTTTCCACTATCGTTAATAAAATCGCCAAATATCTTAAATAAACCTTCCATTGTACATTCAGAACGTGTTCTC